>JAQGBT010000654.1:0-45458 GCA_034698585.1 Disparrhopalites patrizii | reverse complement strand
CTCTCTCTCTCTCTCTCTCTTTCTGTCCTTTTCCGTTCATGTCTTCAACTCTATACCATTGTGACTCTGGTATCGATTAGACCCTGCCGTTTTTTGGTAGTGTCGGTGGTGGTGATGTGTATCGGCTGTGCAATATTGGGATGATGATGTACGAGGTTGGTGTGTGGATTTGTGGGTGAGGATTTCGAAGGAGTTCTTCTCTGGCTACTTTTACCAGTAGTGAAACACGACTTGCATGAATCCAAAAATGTTTTGCTGTTGAGGCAAACAACTACTACTACATACTGCTTGGTTGTACATGTGGCATGTTGTTATCATTGAAGGAATACGTTTATAAGCAGTTGCTTTCTCCTTGTCTCTCTCTTTCGCTTTACTTGTCTCTCTCTCTTTCTCTCGCCTTCTTCTCACTGTCTCACAGCGTATTTTGACATGGGCATTAATAGGGCGAAGTGATTGTAAGCAATATAGTTTAGTGAGTATCAGTACACACGAAATATTTGGAAACTCTTACGGTCTATCACTCTTTCTCACTCCCTCGATCTCTCCCTCTTCTCCATTTTTTTTTGTGATCTTCGCCCTTATTGTGCTTTTAGCCATCACAACAGCAACCACCACGATTTTTTTTAGAAGGGGGGGGGGCGAAATACATTTTCTCAGTATTATTATTCGGTTCTCTCCCAGTGGGGGGAAATTGTAGTGGTAGGAGCAGAGCAGTGAAGTGGAAGGAGGTGCAAGTATGTACGTTTGTTATTGTTTTCCATTCTCCTCGTATGCACAGGATTATCGTGATGAGCTGATAATATTGGTTTGGTCCGAAAGACAGGTTTAAAGAGAGAGAGAGAGAGAGAGGCCCTATAGAAATTATGAGCAAAGGAGAAGGGAGCAGAGAGAGAAAAAAAACTTATTGCCCCACCTAAAACATTTCTGTACACATTATACGAGAAATGCTTGAGCATACATTGCATTTGTGTTAGTGGAAGACGGAGGAGGGAGGACAAAACCACCACAACATGAGGCTTTTTTTTCTCTCTCTTCCCTTTGCTGCCTCTCGTATTCTATACGAAACTCTTTCGAAGGAACAAAGAAAGTCAAGAAAGGATATGTGAACATACGGGGTTGTGTGAAGGGATAAATAGCTGGTTAAGGCAAAAGCAGAGTTAGTGTGTGTGTGTGTGTGTGTGTGTGTGTGTGTGTGTGTGTGTGCGTGGGTTGGTTTTTATGACAAGACTGGCTGGCTCTCTCTCTCTTATACTCGCTTCGTCATGTTTTTGCTGCTTTAAAGGCGATGGCTTAAATAGGAAAGGTAATAGAGGTAGAAAGAAAATGTATGTATTTGAAGGGGTGTACTTATACATGTGAGAGAAGCAAGTCATCATAATAAGAAGGAAAAAAAAAGGATAAAAAAAGTGAGCTGTACCAAATTGGTGAGACGTGGGGAGAGGAAGCTTCTTCACATGCACACATATACACAGCACCAGGATTTCTGTTCTTTGTTTTGGTTTTGCTCTTCTCTCTACCTCTCCTCTTCTCTCTTTTTTTCTTCTATACCCTTCGAGAGTCTTTGAGTCTGCAGTATAATACGCACATTCAGTGTTGGAATTTTTAAAACATGTGTGTGTGTACGTCTGTATAGCATGTGTTAAATGGTTTTTTTTACCAGTTCTCTTCCTTTATTTTTAACGCAGTACATACAAGGGGGATACGCATCCTTCTTCACCTCTCCTTTTTGCCTTTGTCTCGAAACGTATGCATTTAGTTAGACGGGAATACATGCTTTTTTTCTTTGTCCTACCCAGGCGAAGGTTTTTTCCTCTCAAGAATATGTATACAAAAAGTCCATAGATTTCTGAGAGTATATATACTTATATACATAAAGCATTTGGTGTATGAAAAGTTCCCTTTGACAACGACCATGATAATTTCTAGAGTTTTATTTTTTATTGTGGTGGAAGAAATCGAACGGAAGCCTAAAAAGATTTTCGTTGGTGGGGAAGAACTTCTTTTTTTAGTATGTTGTCTATAGTAGCTACCTTCATATTATGTTGTATTACTTTTCCATTATGCAGAGGTACGATGATATTGAAGAGCAAAGGCAATTATGTGTCGTGTACAAAAGAGATTCTGTGAAGAGATGATAAAAAAAAAAGGGAGTGAAAGAGAAGCGAAAGAAATGTTCTGTGTGCATAGCGTGTAGTTAGTTACATACCGATAGAGTTTGCTGGGGCTAAAGCTCTCGGGGAAATTAGAATTGTCGGGTCTTGTGTAAAAGAGGGAGGGAGAGAGAGAGAGAGAGAAGTGAAGGGCGAAAGAGAAATGGTAGTCGGGGAAATTAATGGAAATCAATTACCAAAGGAATCGATTCTTTTTAACTAGTAATTTACTGGCAGTTACGCTCACGCTTTTTCTCTCTCTTCTTCAGCCCTTTAATTCCCCTCGTGTCTCTCTCTCTCTCTCTCCTGCATTTCTACAAGAATTTTGGGGAGGGGGACTTGTTTAAGCGGAGACAAAAACGTCTGTATTTGTCAATGCTGCTTGTAGAAATAGCCACAGCGCTCCACATAGTGTCATTGAGGACTTGGAGTAATATTTGCCCGTTACATTGTCACCATTTGCTTGTCTTCAGTGTGATTATTATGTACCGTTGACAATTTAGGTACTTGGTTTTTTTTCTACATGTGTGTGTGTGTATGCATACATAATGTATGCATGTGCAGGTACATGTGTGCGTATATTCATTGTTATGGCTAATTATTATGATTGCGAATTGTCTCCCTCCTCTGATTCTTCTCCTTTTTTTTTTGTTGCTGCCAGTAATACATGTGCTTCTTGTACTTAGACCCTTTCCATGTAATTACGTTCTACATAAAGTACAGGCGAGACACTTTTTTTTTTTTTTGGGTTTTGTATTTTCAGTGCTGCCTTATTTCGTTATTTCTGTTCCTTACGTCATATGGACTTCTCCAACACCTTTGATTATATGGAGGAGACAGAAAAGAAAACACTTTTTTTTGTGCCCCTTCTTGGGCTTTTTTTTTATGCTGAAGTATTTTTCTCGAGACTTCTTTGTTGTGAGAGAGGATCTGTGAGAGAAAGAGAGAATGTCCTGCTCCATTAAATCCAGTCTTGATGGTTTTACGACCGACGACTGGGTCTGTTGTTAGTTTGGATCCGTTTGGGGCTACAGGGATTGCATTCAGAAAAATCAAAGCTTACATCCTGTTTTTGGTGGCTCACAAAAAAAAAATCCGTCTTAAGATCAGTGCTGCTTCTGTACTCTGGAACTGACGGGATTTTTTTTTGAGTTGGAGCTCACACAACGTCACATCTCTTCCTTTTACTTTTACATACATAAAAAGTAAAAGTCAGGGAGGAGCAGACAGTGCTAATTTAGGCTTTGGCTGTACAATTTTATTGTTGAATTTTTATGATCCTTTTTTGTTGGACAGCCGACAGTGAAGGGTGAAGGTATTACTACGATTTTGATTATACGAGTTGTCACTGGCCGCGTCTTCAAATAACTATCAACCACGGACGATCTTAAAACTGCAATTATTCTTCATGTGCGCAAAAAAAAAAACTTTTTTCCCCTCGAGATTCCAACTGCAGCACTCAAGGGAATTCCGTTGATTTGGTATTAATGGGTGTTAAAGATGTTATAAATGGAGAAAAAATTAATATCTTGGGCTTGGCTAGACTGGAGATGGACAGGATGACTAAAACACGTAAATAAATTCTAGGTCCAAAAGACCTTTGAGGAAAATGAATGACAAAGGTATTATAATCATTACTTAATCCCTGTGAATGAATAATGCTTTCACCCAAAGATACGTAGGTTTTTAGCTGGGAGATTACATATAGATATTCTGCATTCAAAGAGCCTTTTTTTTCTCAAAAACAAAATATGGGAGAGACGTGTGGGCGTCACAAGGGAAGGTTGGAAAAGGGCTGATTAGAGTATAGTTATTAAAAAGGTGATTTGGATGATGAATAAAGGCTATAAGGAAGAAAATGGTGGTAATCGTCAAAATTGTATACATGCATGCAGACGTTCCCAAGAATTATAAATGCAGTTATTGTTGCTATTGTGCGGTTTTGTGATATTATTTGGTAACTATCATTATTAAATGTGAATGTAGTTTTTTTTTGTTTTAAGAAGACACTTTTTTTTTCTAAGTCTTAAAGGTGAGTTGAAGGTTTTTTCTTGAAAGGTTATATACATATATACACATGTGCATAAAAGTATACGTATGAAGAAACAGTTTTTGATGGATATAATATTATATATCCTCTCAAGATTTTCGCCAGTGTCTTCTCACACCTTTTTTTCATGCAAAATGACTGTGGCAACAATAAAGCTTTGTAACAAAGGTGTAATCATAGTAATAATAATAATATGAAAGAAAGAGAGCTGTTGGCAACAGAGAGAGAGCGAAGCAAGTTACGTGAAGGAGAAAAGGGTATTGTTGTTGTAGTCGTGATATTGCAGTTGCTGGGTTGGAGTGTTGGGAATATGAAAACTTGTTCGTTTTGCTCATTGCTCTTTCCAAGAGAGAGATAGAGAGGGGAGGCAAAGACGTATAAATAATAATGTTGATAATATTGCTCTCTCAAAGGCTTTTTCGTGGTTGGCAACAGACGTGGGGAGGAGGTGCAGAGTCAAGAGAGCTCTGTGTGTGTGTATTGCAAGAAAAAGAAATGCCAAAGGGAATATGAGAGTACTGCTTGATACCTTTTGCTCTTCTATATAGAGAAGAAGCAAAAGAACTTGTAAAGTAGCCACAAGCCACCTTTTTATCTTCTCCTCTCTCTCTAACCCTCTCTATAAATGTATATCTTGTAAAAATCATTGTTGGTAGTGGTATGACTGTTGAGGAGGAGGGGGGGATGAGGAGAAATGGGGGATATGCACACTTTTATTTCATACCATTTATACTTGTTTTTTTTCTTCTCTGTTTGCCTGTCTTTGTTTCACATCCTTCGCACTTACACACACATCCATGGTTGTTCTTTCCACTCGTTTGTTGATATTGTTGTTGTTGCTGCTTCTCCTGCTCTTGTGGGCTTTTTGGTCAGTGGACAAGGCTTGGGAGGGGATATCCATTACATTTGAAGGTCAATTTGGACGTTGGTTTTTGTTGCATTCACTACTATTCGTGTAGGATACGACCGTGCATATGCACATACAATATAATGTAACTTAAATCCCCTTAGCGAACATTTTTATGCTTATTATATGTAGTGTATAGTGGTGGAGCTATTTCTACGATATATCCGTCTGAAGGTGGCTCTACTATGAGGCATACGTCATTTCTTACATGGGGGGAAATTACTGATTGGCACTTTGCTGTGGATAGAGAAAGAGAGAGAGAGAGAAAGAGGTTTGGTTGGATAGTGGTGTGATGAACTTCTTATATTATTATACTTGTCAGTTTCCTGGATTCTAGTTCTTCAGCTGTTTGTCCAGTGTGTAATTCCTTGGAAATTCATAATTATATGATTTATGTAAGCTTTTTTCCGAGGATACGTAGGTACATACTACATATACATTGTATAAGCGTTTCAGCTGGTTTTTGTTGTTTTTTGTGTCGTTGGTATTTTATATCCTTTCCTGCTGGAAATTACTGACCAGGAATTCCTCAAGTTTAACGATGTACTAGATTTTTTTTTTTTTGGAAAATGCTAGAACTGCCAGACGATGGGACACGCTCGTATTGTATTTGTTGTTTCATAGGGTGACCAGATATTATTTGTTTCGAGCTTCCTTTGTCCACGAAAAGCTTCGAAATTCAAATCCTTTGTATTATTATTGTAGCAAGTTAAATTTGCTGATGAGTATACGGGTGAGGTAATCAGACATTCACGTAAATATACAATCGCGTGCATTGAATTGGTTCTTCTAGGGTTTCGTTTAATCTGTCATCAGGTGGATCAAGAGGGGCAAATAATACGGCGTAGATTACATGATAAGCTACTTTGATTTTCAGATCTGTGACGGGGTTTGAGACTCTTCTGTTGTGTTGGTATTAAATTGGTGGGGATATTTATTATTTATCATTCCCAATATAAACTGTAATCACAGGAGTGTTTTTGTTGCGGAGAGATTAGACTTTTTGTTGTATGATACGAAATAGGAGCTTTGCGGTTAGTGCCTAACCATTATTTGTTTATTTCTGTGATGCAAAATGGAAATTTGCTGGCTGGAGATAATTTGCGCAATTGGGATTGCTCTGACGTCTGGGGATAATAATAATGAATGAAGCCTGTGAGCTTGGGAAAAAAACTGGAATGGGGGTTTATTCAAAAAAAATATCCATAATTACAGCTGCGAGACAATTGTTTTGCGTTTTGTATGTATTCTCCCATCATTTTAGGTGGATACTGGTTGTAATAAAAATGTTCCAGGGAATGGGAAAGGAGATGATGTTGCTTTTATGTTGCGCAATTGCTCATTATCATGGTGATGCAGGAGTTATTACCAGCTCCATTGTCTTCCATTTTTACTGGATTCTATTTTTTTTGTCTGCGGGGGTGAGGATTTTCCTGGGAGATGGCACAAGGGAATGTTTTTTTGTGTTAAAAAAGGCTCTGGCACGCTCTTTCTGATGTTTTAATAAATGAATGTAGGGAATACTTAATACCCACGGATGATGGTTCACTCGTCACATTTGCTCGTGTTATCTCATGGCAGCATACGGGCCAAAGAGGACGACTTGAGGTTGTCGGTGTGCCCTTTTTTTCTCTCTCGCTCTGACACTGCTCTATAATATTAATATGATACTCAATGATAAATCCATACTAGGAGCGAGTCTTCTTGATCCTTTCCAAGCGAACATGGGGGTTGGTACAGAAGTACAAGTGTGTCATAATATGTACAAGCAAACTGGCAATAATGTTATTAGTTAGTTACTTGTAAGTATAAAGAAGAATTACAGTGAAATATGGCACGCCGTTCGCATAACCTCTGGCAGTGGATGTAGTATAAAGTAAATAATCAACACAAAAGTTTTCATGCGCTTCTTTTTGTTTACTTTTTTCTGTATACTTGTGTTTCTTCTTTTTGAGAAGGCAAAAAAAAAAGAGTATCATATATACAACAATTGTTTTGTTTCTGACAAAAGAAAGATTTATAGAAGAGCAGAGTGTTCATGGGACGGCATTTATTAATAATTTTTGAAATGAATCCTTGCCATTTTCCTCTGTTTGTGTGTGTGTGTAATAATAAATACAATGGCCCATTCAGTTTTTTCTTTACCTCCGTGCTATCTGTTCTCACAGTGTGTGAAAATTCATACATGTATAATATTCACAATAATAATTTTTGTTTAATAACCATCCGAGTCCCAGCGTATTATTTACGCACTCCCATGTATTCACAATCAAAGGAACGGACGCCTCATGTTCAGTCTGTTCTTGGCCAAATGGGGCGGTAGAATTTCCGTCCATTCCTTTGAGGGTAAATGGTTTTAACTATTTGTTTGCTTTGTGTATTGAATTAGCCAAGGCCATTTGGAGGAAGTTCTTCAGTATTAATTTTTGTCAACCATCAGAAGGAGAGAGAGAGGGAAAGAGTCATTGGCAAGTTTTTCTGTCTCTCCACTCTCGAAAAAGGAAAAAGCTGTGTGTATATAGTAAATGAGATATTTGTTTTTCATATGTTCCACTGGGGATTTTTTTTTTTGGACAAGTATAGATAGTTGCTTCAGAGAGAAACATCGAATATGATTTCCATTACATACTTGTAATTGTGTCTTGCGTTTGTGTCTCTTGAAATTTGCGCAAAAGGGTTTTTGTTATTTTTGCAAATGGAACAAAAACAGAGAATTGGAAATGGTTGCGCATTTTAATTGCTTTTAAACGGCCGTGTAACATGAAAAACCATACAGGCTTGCGTGCATGGCATGCTCAATGTTCGGCGTACCATGTTAATGCATGTTCTGATTTTAAAATAAAATTACACGAAAATTGGCTGGGATCTGCACGTACGAAATCCCGATGGAAAGATGTGTATGTGTAATACATATATAAAAGAAAATTCTTCTTAGATTATTTTTGTTGGCTACGAAAATCGTCATAATGTAATATTAGAGTCCATTGTTGTTTTCTAAATCTTTCTGAAATTGTAAGGTTTTTTGAAAGTAAATGCATATGATATACTTTTTAACGAAGAAATGGAGTGATTTTTGTGATAACCAAACCAGAGTGCAAAATATTTCATATTGTGTGCCAAGTGCCAAAATATGAACTTTGCAGATAAAAAAATATATGTTCAAAAACATGTAAATAATTTTTGTGTGGAGGCATTGTTGCTAAAAAGGATATGTATATAATATACACATATATAAATAATACTGATTATAAATTTTGCCTTTTTGTGTTTTTTTCTGAAACAGGGCTCTCGTGAATTACAATTTACAGAAGAGAGAGAGGATTTGGAAAGATTGACTTGAGGGTATTTGTTGGACCCCTTGTACACATTTTCCTTCCACTTCGATAAAGTATAACTTGTACTGCGACCAAGAAAAAAGAAGAAAAACTTGCTTCTCCTCCAACGTCGAAGAGAAGTAGAAGCGAGTTGTTGAAGTAGTAGCAAAATAAAAAAAAATTTCAGACCCCTGAAAGTTGCGAGCGAACTCGTCCTCATCATTTGGAGTCAGAACTGCCTGCGTGGTGGTTGTACACTTTTTTTCTCTCTCACTGAGCTGCAGCGAGTGGTGTATTTAAATTTTATGTGTGCGACATACATGAACCAAGTGTTGTTGTATATTTATTCATATTCCCTCCGAATTCATCTGTATCTTTCTTCTTCAAGAACTGTTCCTTAACGGCGGCTGATATTTTTTATTTTTGAGTGGAGTGGTGAAAAGGTAAATACGTACAACAACAAAAAAATATTTACCTTGTTGACGAAAAATTGGTGATTATAAATAATTGTTTTACAATTTTTTTTGTGCCTCCTTTTTTATGATTTTGTTTGAGAAAGAAAATTAATGTTTGGAGTTTGGTGTATACATACATATTTTTTATGAATTTTGGTTGAAATCTTTATTTAAATAATTTTCTTTCTGGTTTTCCTGGAATTAAAAAAATCGGGCTCTAGTGCAATCGCTGCTAGTAGCTTGAATGTTGTTTCAAAGGGATTTGGAGATGAAATTTGATTGGAAAGAGAAATTTTATGGAAGGAGGAAATAATTTTTCAACAACAAAGTATTTTTGAAAGTATAGTTGATGATTTTTTCATAACAAAATTCGAAGCCTTTAATTATAATTATTATTTTGTTGCTATTATTATTATTATTGTTGGTACAGTGTGGTGGTTCCTGTGAAAAAGTGAAGAAAAAAAAGAGGAAAATTGTGTCATTGTCCACGTGTGACGAAGATATTTGGAAACAAAGAAATACGGAATTTTGATCTCCATACTACCAGAAGACGCGCCACCTTTTTTCCATTGGTAAAAAAGGTGAAATAGGCGCAAGAATACAAAAGGATAAGGAGGAGAAGTTAAAGAAGACGACGTGGTCGTTGTGTGCGAGGCAAAAGGTTGCTTGCAGTCCTTATGTCCGCATTCGGCGAGTCAGTGACATCGTATTTCCAGACTGGACGCTGTTTCATTAGTAATTATTACTCCGTGGTTCATTTTTGGGACGAAGGAGAGGAAGAGGAAGTCCTTGGTAACAGTGCTAAAAAAGATTGTAATTGTGGATCGTATCACTTTCGAAGCAAGTTAAAATCATGAAAGAAGAAGTTTCGGTTGCTGTTCGGTTTCTGACGAGACTCATTGAAAAGAATAATGCGACTGTGAGTGGAGGTTTGGAGAAGGAGCAACTCGAGGTGTTCAAAGAGCGATTGGGAGAGTTACTGTGTGACCGTTTTCGTAATCACTGGTTCCCCGAAAAACCAGCTCGGGGCCAGGGCTACCGATGTATTCGCTTGAATGAGAGTGATCGCAAGGACCCTACCATTGATAAAGCTGCCGCTCAGTGTGGCTTGACCTACGAACAACTTCGACTTCCAACTGAACTCACCATTTGGGTGGACCCGAAAGAAGTTTGCTGCAGGTAAGTTACTCATCTCTCTTCAGCATTTAAGGGTGAAATTACTCATCCCCAAATATTTCATGGTATTCATGAACGATTTTTCTGTCCCCATTCCTTTTAAAAATCAATTTCATGACAGTTGATTTTATGATTGTTACTACACAAATCAATGATTTCATTTGAATCCATTTGTTTAGCAACAAAACTGTGTCTCTTTCTAACCTCAATACATTACCTTTCCGCACGTGTACTTTTTTTAATGTGTTTGTTCAGAGCGTGGGAAATGATGGGCCAAGTCTTCATTCTGTACTATGTGTATGTGCATGTGTAATATAATATTCAGAAAGTTGTCCACAACACCCCATCCAAAATTTTACTACTTACGAGAGAAGAGAGATTCCAAAATGTGTGTTGTTATTTTTTTAAACAGTGCATATAAACCTGTGGTACGATAGTTAACAAATTTTTATCTCAGTAATTGTAAAGTCCCTTTCAGAAAAAGGTACTACGTATGTGTCAAAACATGGGTTCCACATCCACACTAAAATGTAAGTATTGAGTATGTACATTCGAGCTGTATGATCTAGCACAGGTGTTATTATTATAGCGGAGTAAAAGGGCATGAGTTATTATGTTTATCAAGAGTTATTAAACACGCTCGTGTGTACTCGATGCGTATACATGTGGATTTTTAAATGTTTTCCTGGTTTATCTTGATACATTTATGAGCCATTGGATATTGCGCATGATAATGTGCCAGTTTTCTCCTCTTTATAAATATGTATATAGTATGTATATACATGTGCATAATTGTCTTTCATTGGACCGTCGGTAACTCTTGAAATGTTTTCCCCATTTTTTTAATACTTTACCGACATCACCGAGAGATAATTGCATAATGTAATCATGTAAAAATACGAATGAGTTCAGTTGTAATGCAACTTTTAGGTAAAACTGCCCAGGTTTGTACTACTCGTGTTCAAATATGCAAAATTTACGATATTTAGCATTTCCTCCATGTGCGATGTTTGCTTAACAAGAGTTTTATGCTTTGATTTTTTTTTATGGTTCTTCGCATCAGGTCAAATAGGGCACATTGCAAAAAACAGCAAAAACATCAATAAAAAAGCAAAAATAATCCCTCAGTTTTACTTGTTACGAAATTTGTTTCATTTTTTGCTTATGCGATTGCGAATTGGTGCGAAATATTCTTGAAGAAAAAACAAATTTTTCCGTTGAATTTTTTCTTTCTTTTTCTTGAGAGAATTTGTTGATTATGCGATACTATACAATACACAGGTAGTATGTGTGTGTACTTTCTGTGAAAATCTTGGAAAAAAATTGCACCAGTTTTACCAGAGCAAGGAGAAATGCTACTTTTAATTTGCATGTGTATGGAAATTACAGTAACATTATTATTGCAGTTATCTTTTCTCTCCGGCCGGTTTCAGCAACCAAAAAAAAAGTATATAATCCCAAAGGGTAGGAGCAAAAGAGGAGTACGTATGAGAAGTTTTCAAATTTTTCTCTCCATAGATAATTCATGGTATTTTGACATTATTACATGCCTACATGTCAAAATTTGGTCATTTTGAATGCATTTATTCCTATATGGCTTGGCCTTTTCGTGGGGTTCAGTATTTGACAGTAGGACTCTCTCGCATTGAAAATGGTATGTTCGTATGTTGTCGTTCATTTGTTACAAATGAAGGGTCATTTCGAAAGTGAGGGAACCGGTAAGAAGGAAGAAAAAGGAGAGAAATTTGCTCAATTTTGTTTATTCTTTCCTATATACTATACTCTATGTGGTGGGAGGAATTAAGCATTTTTATGTATGTAGAAGTTTCCTTTGTTGTTTTAGAGGTGATAGTACATGCATATACGATATATTTTGTAAATATTACAGTGCAGTAGAACATGATGAAGATGTGGAAGAAACTGTCAACGTATGCATTCAATTGGTTTTTAGTTATTTGGTTGGACGTTATCTGAACAAATGCGAAAGGGGAGTGGGTGAGGGGTAATATATTTAAAAAAAAGATGGACTTTGAGAGAGTTATACCTTTGGAGGGACAGAAAGATGAGAAAGAAAGAGCAGGAGAGAGAGAGAATGGAGATATTGGTGCTAAAAGTGAAATGGGAGAAACTTTATTGACATGTGGTTGTTTGCTGAGACTTGCTACTACAATGTGTAAGATAGGTGTAATAATAAGGTGCATGTATTTGGTCTTGTTTTTGTCCTTTGTACATTATAGTCAAACAATTTTTTTTTCTGTGTGGTAGATTTTCTAATTGGAAAATTTCCTTTTTTTTTTTTTGCTTGTATACTTATGACATCCTGTTGTTGTATTTTTACTGCATGTTCACATGTGGTGATAACAGCCATTTTTTGTCTTTCGTCCATGTAATTAATTGCTTATGTGAAGTTACACTTTTGAAAGCGTAAAAAAAGAGAGCCAGGTAGTCAAAGAAGGGGTGAGGATTATCATATCAGCAATATATTTTTTTTAGCAAACAACATCTCCTTCACGTCCTTCTTTCTCTCTGGGATTTTTTTGATCTCATTTTGTTTTTAATTTTTTACTAAAGAAAGTTTTGCACATTCGATTGCTGCAAGTTTGACGTCGCAATTCACATTTTGGTTATGATCATTTATTTATTTATGTACGTGAGGTGATATTCCAGTTTCATGACTCAAGTACCCAGATTTTATTAGCATTTTATGGTGCATTTGTTTTTTTTTCTGTACTTCGTAAACAATAATAAAAACTATATTTTTTCCACGAGTGACAACTAAGCGTTGGCATGTACGGAAATAAATGCTATCGGGTACTAGCAGAGCAAGAGAATCAAAATTTTGACCTTATTGCTCTGTAAAACGACTTTTTATTCATAAAATAGGGTGGACATTTTCTGTTAACGCCCTGGCATTAGATTATTGAGCAAACCTCATGCAGTGGAATAGTTGCTGAAAGGAAGGGATAAGGGATTTAAAAAAATAAAACAGACACTTGGTGAATGCAAAACCACATCGAACCTTTTTGAGAAACATACGGAAGATGCTTTTATAGGATGATGCTTATTTAGGTGAAGACATTTTGAAACATTGGTACAGGTACATTTCATGCTGTTGATGAGGTGTGACAAAATTATGAGTAATTTGTTAACGCGGTTTAAAAAAAACTTGTTAAGAAAAGTATAGGGTACAGTATTTTATAGTAGTACGTATACAAGGGTTTGTCTCTGCATTTTGAAGGTGCAACTGCTCTGGGTTTAAAAAGGAATTGCGGAGCTCTTCACACACTTTTCATCCTGGTAGTATGTGTAAAGGGTACATACGTTAGTTGAGAATTTATGTAAAGCACTGTTAAAGAGAATGTACAGTACAAAAGGTAACGCATACAGTTATAATACTAACTCCCCTGTGACTCCTTTATAAAACTACACCATAGCTCTGTGGCCGGTGCTGTTAAAGAGCTTTGAGAGTGTTGTTCTTTTTATTCTGCTCCTTGTAACGGGTTCCCCCTTCTTCTTTTTTTTTTTTTTTTTTTTTGCAGTTCGAAAGTTTGGATTGGGGGGGATGTGTGTGTATTGTGTAGTGCATATTTTTATATGAAGGATGACTTGACTCTTGTAGTGTAGAACTGTTATAAGGAAGTACTGGTGTTATAATTGTGCACGTGAAGCTATTGGGAGTACGGCCTCGCCTATACTGCTGGGCATGCTTACACACATATACAATCTACCTTTTACTATTCCCAATCGTTTTTAAATAGCGAGAAAGATTTTGCAGTTAATTTAGATGGTGAACTTTAATTACTCTCATCTCATCCGCCGCTGCGCCTGTTACCGTATTTTTGGCCAGAGTCAGTTTATAAAAGACTATTGAAATGAATTAATTGGTTTCAATTTGCAAGCATATTGGCTTTTACGGAAGAATCTAACAGCTTTCCACCAAAGTGCTTGGTTTTTATTAAGAGTCGACGAGGAGCTATCGGGCAGAAGAGATCTGAGATATCTTCGATGGTAGGGAAAAAATATGTTGGCCGTGCGCACTTTTATTCATCGAGGATAATTTACAACTCTCTTTGATTTCTTTTCCCGTTCAGCTCGCCAGAATCGTGCTCAATCTTATAAGGATACGAGAGGTGGAAGAATGAAAATATGTAGAACAATCATTTCTTCTCCCTAAACAATCATTAGTTGTAGTAATTTTGTTTCATAGGAAATTGCAAGGCTCTATCAAAAATCTTGGCCCATAACATTTCCCTGTTGTATCTGAAGTTTTTGTAAACAACAAAAAACGTAACCATTTTTTTCTTCAAAGTATGTATCTGAAATTTTTAATGTTGTTTTTTTCAATTTCCTCTACAGGTTTGGAGAACACCAAGGGTCCTTTTGTACCTTGGCGTCTTTCAAGAACGGAACTGGAGAGATTTTCTTGGAGCAAGTGAATCTGGAAGAGATTCATAAAAAGACTATGGAACTAAAAGAAAAGGTAAGATTTGTACAACGAAACTATACTAATCTAATCCTCATACTTATGCATACATATATTTGAGGAAATGGCATTCGGAAGAGACTTTCCATTTCAGTTGTCTGAGGCAAAAGAGCGTGCACCTCCTTTGAAATGTCCTTCCTTCTTTTGCTGGCACTTTACAATGAATAGGAAGAAGGTGATAAGGCTGACAGTGCTTGAGTGAGTGAATGAGTGGGTTCTGTTTACTTGGGTAGATGAGAGCTAATGTATTTGGAATATTTAGGAGGAAGAAGAGACTTCCAAAAGTACATTAAGTAGATGGATTTCTGTACGTCCTGTACATTTCTGCGTGTACATCCATGCTAGACCATGGTGCCTGGTTGGGTGGGTGAGATAGTAAATAGTACGTAGTAATTTTTGGAGGTGACGCTCATCCTATAATACGAAAAAAACAGTAAATTGTGGAGCTGGTACCATTTACTTTTCTCTCCACGACTTTTTTTTTTTTGCTGTCGTGGTTTTGGCACAACAAATTGTGTTCCACTCTCTATCTCGGATATGGCCTTTGTTACTGGCAAAGAACGGAGGAACCACAAGCTCAAAAAGGTGCACAAACCTTAATACATACATAGATATACAATCTAAAAGGAAAAGAGGAGAAAAAGGAAACTGTGTGTTTTTTTTTTCAGGGAATGGATATGAGTTTTTTGAACCACACGACTCAGGATGGGAGTATTGATTTTCTCTAAAATCTTTATGCGGGCAACTTTTCTTGTCACATTTATATATGTATGTACCTTTTAGGTATACCCGTCTCGACTCCTTTTTGTGTCCGGGATTGGTTGTTCATTTAATCGAACTCATAAAAGTTTTTTTTTTCTTCTTCTTCTTTTTGTACAGTAATAATAAGAAGACATTTTTTTCTCCGTGAAACTTTTGCTGGGTCGAATCTCAAAGGATGTATGAACACTTTAGCAAAGTATCAAAATGACATTGAATTTAATAAAAGTCAGAAGGCGTGGTTGACTTTTTTCTTGCAATTAGTACTATGTTTTTGGGAAAAAGCACGTGCCCCAACTGCTACTTCTAGTCGTGATGTAATCATTATTATCACTGGAACTGCTTATAATTCAGCTGAATGTGTATACGGAATTTAAGCTTTTTAATTATAAAAAGTGGATGTGTTTGAATTAATTTTTTTGTGCCTCCTGTTTTTCCTCAAAGAGAATGGTAATTTGACTTGAACATGCCATTTGCCATTATATTTAAGTCAAGGAGGACAGCAAGAACGCAGTTTGCTTGTGGTTCGTGGGCTTACAAAAAAAATCAATTTTATTTATCCGTTTGATATAGCAAAATACTTTTTTGCTAGATATCCCTGGCATTGTTATCAGGACAAAAACTGGGTACGCTGGTAGTTTTTAGGCACATTATATGCATTTCTATATTTACGTGATCAGACCCGTCATAAAACCATTTTGTTGATAAACATACGAGAGAGACGAATACAGAGAAAATAATTGTTTGCTTGGGAAAGACAGTGGATTGCAATTATTATTGGTATAATGCCTTGTATTTTCGTTATTAAGATCACACTCTTTTTTTTCTTTTTTGATTCCGTATTATTTTCTTCCTGTATCATTTGTCACGCCCCTGGTATGGGTCGGCACGCAATAATGTTTTTTTTACCCATATTTGCATAAATTGTTTACCTCCTCTCGATGAGCTTACCTACCAGTGTCGTGTGTTTGTGAAGTAATCAGTGTAATTGAGCTCCATTGTTAGCATCTTCCATTGTCTGCTTGTCCCTTTTATACACGAAAAAAAATATTTTTTGTAGGCGACGAAATGAACATTAGTATGTGAAAGTACGCCATGTATGCCAAAGCATCAGCAAAAAAAAAAAAGAGATTACATATGTATTGTTATTATTTGAAAGTAATTTCTGCTTGTTGATGTTGAGCAATTTTTTCCCCCTTTGCTTTTAGTGGTAGAGGTACTTTTTTGTCCCAATTTGTACCAAGTTTGCAGTGTACGTACACGAATTTTAGAATGTTGTACATACCTACATTCTATCAGACTGTGGAACAAGAGTTACTAATTCGTCCTAAAAAAATGACAATTTTACAGGCTGCAGCATAACAAGGAACATGCAAGCACAGTAGGCAATGGATGCGAGCTGGATGATGAGGATAATTAGCTTTTTTCCCCGACACAGTAATTAATTTTGGAGGGTAATAGCGGTAGAGTGATTGGATCTTTTTCTGATTCATTTCTCTTCTGTATAGTAATTGTAATGTATAGGACAGGAGTAGGTTTAACTTCATTCATCATCATTGCCTCTAATAGTTACTCTCTGGCACATGTAAAATCCAATCAGCTCCTGAAAATACAATGATGGATGAGTGATGCTGAAATTGTGTGCAGTTTTTTTCTTCTTCGTTTTGTTATTTCCTATTGCTGAAATAAGCCGTGTATTTTTTAAAAAAAAGAAGCTTTGCTTGCGATTTTTCGTGGTTGCGTGGCCTCAGGGAAGTAAAAGCAACTCGAATATCACTCTTTTACCTCATGGTTTTCCTCATTGACCAACATTTTTATCCCTTATCCCCTGGCTTTATGGAAAGAGGATCAATACAAGATAAAAAAAAATATGTCCACGTGTCGGGGGCGTAATCCATTAATTGCAAGAAAGAGATTCAGAGAGAAAATGTAGCTCTCTGTCATCACTATCGCTTTATAGCAAGTGTTATTGATGGGAAGTACAAAGGAAAATCCCTCAAAAAATAGTTTTTTTTTGCAATTGGTTAAAAAATTCTGTTGAAAAGGCCTAGACCTATACGTCAATAATTTTTTGTTTCTTTGACTTGTCCGTTGCGGTCCTGCGTGTGTTCTTTCTTTCCCGATGGACGGAGTACTTACACGATTGAGGACAATGAGCTTATAAGAAAGCATGTGTGTAAAGATGTAAATGATGGGGATGGTTTGTGCGAGAGGGGATTTTCTTTGTTTTTGGAGTGTGTAACGAATAAAAAATGATTAGTATCATTATTGTGTTAAATCGTGTAGCGAGTAACGACCACAGTTGTTAGTCCAGTATGTGTATAATGGCCGAAGGTAAAGAAGGAGCTCGACGTTAACACATCATTCACAGAGATTTTGTTTTTTTTTTGCTAAACTTGCCGAACCCAACGGTGTGTGAGTTGGAATGTAATGAGAAAAATGGTAAAAGAAGGATCTTGTGCTGTTGGTTGGATTTTTTGAATATATAGGGTTAAGAAAAAATGTGTACATGTGTGAGCATGATTACGATTTTAAAAAAGAGCCCCGTGTAAGCGAGTGACAGAGCGTTACTCTCTTGGCTACTGGTCGAGGTTATTATGAAGAGAGAAAGACTGAAGGAGATTTGGCTTCTCCTAGTAACAAAGTAATAATGAGTTACAAGTTACAAAAAAAAAGTTGAATAGAAGTAAAGTGGGACGTGATGATGTGATCGCATATGTATAAGCTTGTGTGTCCTTAATAAGTACACGCTTCTTAATGTTGTCTCCTTTTACCCTTTGAACTCCATTGAACTGAATAAAACCCTTTTTTATTATTATTATTAATGCGACTACTCTGAAAAAATTAGGTTTCTGTTTTCAGTTGTCCCTTCTCTATATATTTTTTAAGTAATTCTTTTCATCCTTATTTGTCTTTATTCTCTATTCTCTCCCTATCTTTATTTGTCTCGCAAATTCGAAGAATTGCTAATTTGTTTTTTTTTTAGAAAGGAAAAAAAATACGTAGGGTATCTTGCATCTATCTATCTACAGTGAAGTGTAATGGTGGCCTGGCCAGTGACTACCTAAATTATAGGCGACGGAAATGTTTCAGTTAACTACATCCAAAGTGGTAGTAGAACAGCATGGCGTGCGTGGAATTGTGGAAATTAGGAAAATGCAGATTTTCTGTTTGTGGGTGCACCCATGGGTAAGATGCAAGTGTGTGGATGCAAGAGAGATTTTTGCATTATATTACTCTTTTATGTGTTAGACTTGTTTATTATGTGCCTTTTTATGTTATATATACGCACATATCATACTTTTTTGCATTATTATTATTATTACATTGTGAGAAGTTTTTGAGGATTTCACGAGATGATGACCTTTTTTATGTGTATATGTATTGTATACTGCAATACTATGCATGTTGGTAGATGCACATGCACCACAATATTATTATTTCTCTGGTGAACGTGCCTCCCTCAACGAAACTTGCTCTGTAGATTTGTTTGAGGGGTTTCTCCCTGATAAACAATGGCGATAAAATGTCTACCACTCTAAGAAGCATGGGAGCTTTTTTTTTCTTTTTTTTTCTATGATTGTCACTTCGTGAGGAGATGGTGTAAATTGCCTTTTTTTGTAAAGAAATGGAAATTTTCACCCAAGTTTGACAAAGGAAATTATAAAAAAGGATTTCAGAAGAAGCATGTTAGGAAAAGCTTTGGAAGTTCCGATTTTAATTGCAACTTTCCTTTACGGTTTCGGCAAACTTGCATATAAATAGGACAAAAAAATGTGTAAATGGGTATGTTAAGAGATTGTGATTTCAACAATGGTTTGCGAGACTGATGTCTTATTATCCATATTGTGTAGTACGGCATAAATAATTTTAGTTGCATTTGGTGCATCCACGAACTCACACCTTTTTAGCCACGGCAATCAGATATCTCCATATTTTATACGTATAGAATTTTCTTAACAGGATTTATCCAATTCCAATACTAGACAAATTGGGTTGTTCAACGTAAATGTGCATCCTTAACCAAAGTAGTGCTGTTAGCATTATTGGAAGGGGTCGAAGGAAATAGTACTTTTTGCTCTCGAGGATGTGTGCAAATGTATGGGATTCTGTGTCATGTCTGTCAATTGAGCAAAAAGTGAAAATGGAGTGTGAAGAAAAAACGCAAGTGATTATTGATGAGTTACTGATTAATGTGAGGGTCTTGAGAAACACGTGGAATGGCAAATGTCGAGAGAGAGAGAGAAGGAGATGGAGATGAAATCGAAATGAAAGCATGGCATATTCTGACAGTGAGATGAAGAATTCGTGATGGCATATCTTTTTATTTTTAGAACTACGCAGAGATATAAATGTGAGAATTTAAAAGTATACTTGAGAAAATGATTTTGAAAAAAAAATAATAAAGTGAAGAAGAAACATGTCTGCTCTCACTTGTCATGTACGGCTCCCCAACACATTCTGTCTGTGTGTGTCCCAGTAAAAAGGGTACGACTGAGTGAAGAGATTGTATTTTGAGAGCTGTGTTGTAGTAGTGGTAGCATCATTTATTATTATTATTATCAAGGGTTATGTGGAAACCAGGTCATGATTTGCAATGAGAATAGAGAACCATTATAATCTGTCTGTATATATACAAGCTCACTTTTTTTTTGTGACACACAAGACCCTTCTTATTTTTTCCCACCGCCACCATCGACGTCACCTCCCCCTCCCCCGTCGCTAATAACGTTCATCATGTCCACATTATTATTATTAGTAACTCCTCCTATTAACATTATCTTTGCCTCCGTCCTTTGCTCTCCACGCATTTCAGTATTTTTTATATTTACATTTCTTATTTTAGTAGTCCCTCTCTCTCTCTCTCTCTCTCTCTCTCTCTCTCTCTCTCTCTCACTTTCCAAAGTGCCACACAACATGTTCTTCTTGGAGGATGTAAAAAAAAAAAATTCGAACAGAGAGTGTGTGGTATACAAATGTGAAATGCTTACGTGTGCACATTTTCTAGTAGCAAATGTCTTTTCACACTGTGTAAGAAATCATAAAAAAAATACAGAGGGGAAAAATATAGCTGTGGTTTACATGTGGTTAAAATTCTTTAAAAGTCATACAAATCAAAAATACGCTTAAAAGCAAACTAATTCCATATGGAAGCAAGTGAAAAAGAATGTGCTGAACACGGTTGTGGGTATGATTTGCGCATGTGTGTAATGTTTACAATTCTTACTGACATGCGGCTGGTCATTTTCAGCATTATTTATGATTGGGATATTTTGTTTTTCTAAATATAGCGCTAATGGGTAAACAATTTTTTTTTTGTTCATTCGTAAATAAAGATATTGCGACTCGAAGCAAATTTATAATGAAGGTAACTTGTGGTAGAGATGCGGAATTGGATGTGCTGTTAGCTGTTATTGTATATTATTAATGACACCAGAAATATCTTGTATCATGTGTCAGTGTCTAATGATGAACATGGAATCGGGGGTGGATGCAAAAAAAAAAAAATAACAAATTGATGAGATGTCAGGGAGAAAAAAAAACGCTTACAAAAATGCGTAGGCACCAGTGAAAAAAATAAGGGAGCAAAGGACACGCAGTGTTTTGTTGTATAGGTTTGGTATAATTTTTCACCCTTGCAAAAGGACTTGGATTAAAAAAAAACAAATCTTGATGGGGGTAAAAAGCCTGTTAAAAGGAATAATAATGCTGGTTATACAAATTATAAGACCTGAATGGAAAATATGTCATTTGCGATTAAAAGGCGCGAGGTTGTGCTAAAGAGAGAGGTTACTTGAGAGAAAGGGCGAAAGAGAGAGAGAGACAGAGAGACTTCGACTCCAAAAATCAGTGAGATGTTCTTGTGGATAAAAGAGATTCATGAGAGCATAAAACGAAGGGAATTAAAAAAAAAAAGTGTAGTATTGACTACATTGATAAAATATCTTTCTTAAATATATTTTTTTTTCTTTTGATGAATATAGTGAGGGAGGGTTGGTTGATGGTGGTTTTGTCATTTACCATTTAATGTAATGTTATTATTATTTAGGAGCGAGTAATAATGGGAGTTGAAAAATCCTTTCATTTTCCAACAGAACATATGTAGTTGGTAACTTAACTGGTAACATCAAGGATATGCCAGGGCGAGATACAAATGACTTATTATTATATAAATTACATGGGCTTAAATAGGTATACACAGGTCATTGACCACTTGCTATATATATGTATGTACGTATGTAGATGCATATAATAACGTATTTGCAAACTTTATTTTTCTTCTGTATAACCAAGTGTGCCTACTATGATGTGCTCTGCAGTTTGTAAATTTAGTTGTTATTACATGTTGCAGCACAGATTACATAATTTTTTTTTGGTTCTGCAAACAGCAGCTCAGCAGCAGCTGTGTTACTATTTTCTTCACTGTTTTCTCATTACTATATATTATTGTTAAACATTAGGGGAGGCTTAAAAGAAGTAAGTTAAGAGTGTGTTTACTTTTCCCCTGTATCTCTCTCCCTCTGGGAATTCCTGACAGTATCCCTTGCTTATCCTCTCTGATGAGGTATTACTACAACCAGCATTTTGCTTGGTTAATGCTAGAGCAAACAAAAAGTACGATATTTGTAGAAGAGATATGCAAGCCTGTCATTCTATGGATCCTTTTTTTTTTGCGATGAGAAACAGAGAGGAACCATCGATGGATGAATGGAAAATGTTTTTTTTTCTTTCTTTCTTTTTTTGTACAAAAAATATAACGGCTAATCTTTCTGGTCATACTTGTTGTGTAGGAGTAGTTGGAGTGTAAAATAGACACTTTGAGTACACGATCCTCCTCCTACTGTTTGGTCATCTTTAGTAGACGTGAAAAACTGTGTTTTTTTCTTGTTTGTTTGCTTGCTTGCTTCAATATGGTTTTGCCCATTCGTGGAGGAATATTTACTCATGGCCAAAAAAGAAATAATCTGATGTGGGTCGGGTTTGGGGGATTGATGAAAAGAGCGTGCTTGTGTCTGTTTTTCCTTCCCTGCCTCTCTTCTTACATCTATCTTTTAAGTTAATTAGACGCAGAAGTTGAACAGATTTCATTTTTTTGGGGGGTTTTATTATGACATATGAGACGTGAGAGGTAATATGGTGCATGTTGGTGGAATGCAATATAGGTATGGCCCGAGATGTATCCAAATGCAATACTGAATTTGTGTAGGTTTTTTGTTTAAAAAAATACCAAAAACAAATTTTTTTTCGTAAGGCAATGATTACTATTGGTGTTGGATATAGTAGTGCTATATAAAAGTTGACATGGCAGGGCCGAGAGGGTGGGTTCACTGTGTCGTTTGGGTTGATTGTAAAGAATATCTACAGTAATTGCATTTTGCTATAGTACATGTCATATGTATGGGTGAATATCCCAGTGAATTCAGTAATTTTGAAGGAAGGGGTGAAGGGGTAGAAAGCCATTCTCTTTACTAATTTTTTTCTTTCGCTCTCTCTCTCTCTCTCTCTCTCTCTCTTTTCACCCTCACATATCTCTCTACAATATAACATATACACTGGCTCATTGTGTTCATCCTGCCTGATGAGCGAGTAAAGTGTAGTAGTTGGTTGTTGAGGATTTTATCATAATCTTTTATGAATCCTCCTCATCTGTTGTAAATGCGTATGTGACTCTCTTCTTCTTTTATATTCTTCTATGCTCTCATTTACTGCACCGGTGCGCTACTTACTCGCAAATTGACGACACAATTGCAAGCGAGAGAGAGAGAATAAATTGTACTCACAATCATTATTATCATAAAACTAATAATAATAATAATGATACAGGGAGAAACGTCATACGAGCAGGGAGGAATGAGGTTGCTCTAACAATCATCTCTCTCTCTCTCTTTTTCTCTCTCCTTTTTGCAATGCCGCTGTCGCTGCAAATGCTACAGTTCACTGCAAGAACCAACGGTATCTTTTTTATTAAGTACTACTACATGTGTGACAAATCGTTTGGGTTTTTTCATCTTCTCTTAATAAAAACTGTGTATTTTCCTATTTTCTCCCATGTCCTGCAAGTACTGCTACTATTTTGCTCCCCTTCTCCCTCATCTTTTTGTGGCTTGATACTTGTATGTGGAGCTATAGTGGTAGAATTCAATGTCTTGGTTATTAGCGGCAGCAGGAGGCATATTATATATATTTTTGTACAGTTAGCAGTGCACGACGTCTCTCAATCACCCACACAAGCACGGTATAGGTGTACTTATTTACATAGCGGAGGATTTTTTTATTAGATATCCGTGAGCATTTTGCCCAATTTGTATCTTTGGAATATTGGGACTAGGAAGTAACATTGCTATATATATACATATACGCGTATATAAAAGCAGTATACAGAATGGTGTTTTTGTGATCCATCAAAATATCCATGGGTTTCATACTAGTCGAGTAAATTTTGTACGCTTTGAAATGGCCGTCTCTTTATAATAATTATTGGACCATTTTAATTAAAAATAAATTGCATAGATTCGAGGAAATGTTATTTTTGGTGTTTGCTCCGCGGGTGTATCCTTTTCTTTGTTGGTTTGATTGTTCAAAATAAAAGTTGGCGAAATTTCTTCTCTTAACTAGGGCAAAGGGTTTGGTGATAATCTGTGATCCTGATTGTGCCATCCTTGGTGAAAGGAGAAAATTCGAGACAATTTTGTTGGTAAGAAGGTGAATGAAGGCAGAGAGTAAAGACGTCAGAATTAAAGAATAGAATAATATGTTTTGAATGAAAGCGTGTGCTCGAATCCGAATGTTATATGAATGGTGTGTTGGGCATTACAATGGATGTAGTTGGTTGTATGGAGGCAAGCCGTGATTTAGTTTTAGTAAAAGAAAATTGGATTGTTTAATTACTAATTACAATTGTCTGCTTTTTGTTGTTGTTCGTATCACAGGTAGTACAAGAGATGGCAACCAGACGAAATGGTCGCCGAGGATTTCTCTCGCAGAATGGCAGCAGTCCGAATAACTACAAGGGAAGTCGGTTCAACATGAATGGGTACAACAGCCACCCTCACTCTCATCATTCTCACCACGGAGGTCACGGAGGACTCCACCACTCCAACCACTCACCCAGTCCAGCGGCCGTGAGTTGGTACAACAGCGTGAATAGTAGCCACAACAACAACAACATCAACAGCAGCTGCAACGGAAACAGTAACAATAACAATAACAACCAACACAATAATAATAGTCGGGACAACCACCGGGACAACAGGGACAGCATGAACAACCACAACAACCAACTGCCACCACCACCGCACCATCACCAGCCGCCGCCTCACCTCAACAACCACTCGTCATCCGTGGACATGTTCTCCTCCAGCCCCCCAAATCACTTCTCCATGTACAGTCTGGCCAAGTTCTCACCTCCAAAGTACGGCTACGGGACGTCCTCCAAGTGGAGCTCACCCGCACCGCACCCATCCTATGGTCCAGCGATTCCGTCGGCCAAAGGTGACAAGTATCATTGGTTTAACAACAACAACAAAGCCCCCATCAAAGCATGAACTTTTTATTTTTCAGAAACCAAACAAACGATTATTTGAAAGAACCTTATTATTATGTAGCGTTATTATTATTATTTACTTTATTCTTTATGATTATTATTTTATGAATTCCTTGGGCGCATATACTCGATATATAAGAGAGAACACAAAGAAATTTATATATATACCAGTGTATATGTACACCCCCTCGAGGACAAAAATAACTTTTCTTTTAGCAGGAAAACAAAAATTTAATCCCTATATATATACATAAGCATATTCATGTTATATTATTCATAGAGACTCTATATCATATATTCTCTTAAAAAATGCTACATTATTATAAGTACATGTAAAAACAAAGAATCCATTTTCTTTCTTCTCATCATCACAAAGGAAAAAAAAATTAACACCTTTTACCCTGTGGTACATTTACAGTAGACAAAGAAATTTTTTTTAGATAATTTACTACACCTATATAGTACACTCCTTATATCTCAATACCATACGTTTTAGTAGTTTTAGCCCCTAGTATCATCTGTTGTTATCACGATTAAAGATTATATATATATTATACAAATATATTCTTCGAACCATTCAAAAAACAAGAAGAAGGGGGAAATTATATTTTAAATGGTTTTGTTTTCTTCTCTTAGGAAAGAAATATATTCAGAGAGAGAGAGAGAGACATTATACAATATAGTGAAAGCTATTCCGCACGTTATGTATATATTATATATATATATATATATATATATATATTGACAAATTTACTACAAAAATATATCCTTTGGAAGAATGATATACAAATAAATAATTAATTAACTATATATACATTTATGTAATAAAAATTGATAATGCACTAATAGACTTGAATCGCGTAGGTCATCGTCAACAAAGAAGAAGCAAAATCGTGACAAAGACATTTGTTTGTTTTTAGTAGAATACCCGCTATTTATAGCAGCATATGAGACTAAAAGCAAAATCTATTGTAGAATTGATCAAAAATATTAAAAAAAACAGAAAATCGGAACAAAATATATCTTACATTTGGAAATGAAGCAGTACAGGAAAAGGAAGCTTTTCAATAGAACAGAATTTTTTTAAATAAAAATAAAGAAAATAGTGCCTCATCCATTAATGGGAAAGGAAACGTATAGGTCAATAAATAAAGGACTTAAATAAAAATTTCGATCGGATACAATTTTTTATCGGTAGGTGACAGAACACTACATACATGCGATATGTGTAGCCGCGTTTAAATATGTATTTTTAGAACACGAGAAAATTTTTATATATAAACGATTTGAAATATCGAGAAAGAGGAAATTTATCGACAGATGTTTTTATGGCTGTTGTTATTGAAGACAAAATGTGTAATAAATATGATGTACATACAGTGTAGCTGAACTCGAATTCATTGCAGTCAATTTTTTATTAAAAAATCGGTAACTAGAAGCTAAAATTCAAAATCTAATAAGCATCGCCAGTGATGTCTAACAAAAATAAGCATTTCCTTTCCTTGAACACATTTACTTACGAAATTAATCATACCAATGAAAACAAATTGTTCATTTATTTGTTCGAGATAATCAGGATGAATACAAAATCGGGAGATTAGAGGTTACCCAACTCATTCGCATTGGCGATGTTATTTCCAATCAAGACAATTCAGCAAGCCGATTTTACAATAAAAAGCAATTTTATGAAAACAAACTACCCACGTTGCAATAACGATAATAATCAGTAATAAAATCAGGTATGTACTGACAACTTTCCAAATAATAGCGGAATTTCAAAATAATATTTTATTAACGCAATCGCAAGCTACCGGATTTAACCCGAAACATTTCTCTCTAACAATAAGTAAGCTCAAAACGAAATCTAATCGAAATTTCTAATAATTATTTTGAAACTAATAACAGTTTTAAGGTGAAAACTATCCATTACATTTTATTAATAGGTATATGTAACTTTCCGATGAAGGTGGACACAGATGCGAAATAACGGAATTTATGTAAAAAATATTAACTACGTCTACAACTATAAATATCAGATTTATTATATATACATATGTATTTCCGGTTAAGTAAATGTAATAATCTAAATAGAGGAACTACTACAAAATAATGAAAAACTATAAGCAAGAAGGACTGCGAAAGTTTTTTTCAAAAACATTTTCAAATAAACCATTATTCTGGAAGTTTTCACGGAGCTCTCCCGTCTTAAAAATACAGATTTTTGAAGAAGAAGAGAAGAAATAATTTGACGAGATACAAGTAAGCCAATGTACTAAATGAAAATAAAAATACATACGCTCCTATTAAATATTGAACTATCCCACCCTAACTAAAATTTAGGTTTATTAATTCTATATGTCTGTGTAGGAATACATTTAACTATGGTCTTAAGGAACTTCGTTCGTGAAGGGAAACAACGGCCGCAATAAAAAAATTTTACAAATAAAATAATTAAATCCCTTATAAATACAAAAGTCGATCAGTAATAATAATGTTAATCCATTATTATTATTATTACTGTTATCCTTTACCACACTCCTTGTTTTTTGTACATACCTATATATGAAAATGAGTGGGTATAATAATAATAATGGTAACAAATGCATCATCATCTGTACGTCTAATATTAAATTTATATTTTAATTTTTTTGTCAAATTACATCTCTTTCCTGTTTTTTTTAGCGCAAAAGTATGGAGAGAAATCACGTTAATAATACAATTTTTTTTGTTTGTATTTTGTTTGTTTGTGTAGGGGAAACCCCCGAACTATTATTAAAACGGTAGGTAGTAGGGAATATTACATTACTTTTTAATTATTAGTCATGATAACTATTTTACCTGAACTCTTGTAGACACATCAAACTCTTTCATTTATTATTAATTTTTATTATTTTTATCGCGCACCACAACGTATTCTTTATTGAAGAAAAAAACGGTTATGTAATGTTATGAAGTGTAGAATCTTATTATTATGACTTTTAAGATATTTTTGAGAAATGATGATGATGCGTAACAAATTCCACCGAGACTTTGTATTTAACTATTATTACAAAAAAAGAGAGAATATTAAAAAAAAAATACCAATAGGTAGGTAAACGAATGAATAACAAATTTAATGGTAATACTAATAAATTATGGCGATTATTTGACGGTGAAGAGGATCATTATTATTATTGCTGTTACTACTACTACTATTATATTATAAAATATTCAAAGAATTTTTTGGGGTACGTCGTTTCCCTCTCTCGTATACAGCGTTTACGTATTTTTTAAGTTGTGTAATTTAGTATTTTAAAGAATCATAAAAAAAAGGAATGATAGTAGTAATAATTTAAGTTCTAGTAATAATAATAACGACAAATCTCATCGTTTTAATTGATTCATTATACATATATGTATATATATTTTTAGAACTCTATAAATATTTCTCTTCGTTTTTCTTCCTTTTTTGCTCCTAAAGCACCATGTGAAGAATGATTATTACCAGCCCCAGAGAGAAAAAAGCGGACGAAAAAGCCTTTGGTCATGTGCATTATGTAGGGTTAAGCTGTATAAGAAAATTCCTTTGGTAATAAAATCAAGGTTAGTCGATATCGAAAAGGGGAAAGGTGAGAAATTTCTCCGAAAATATCTCTTCGAACCGTTTGTATCCAATTGAGGCTTCGTGACCTTTAATTGATAGTGATTCTCATTTACGAGAAAAAGGTACTAAAAGGAGTTTTGTGCTGATTCGCTATTTATTATAATTAAATTAAAATCACAGTCAAACAAAGGATTCGCAGTGATTTTCTTTAGCATTATTCCAAGAATTACCCGGGGTGTACTTGGTAATTAAATGGTGTAATACTAAATCCGTGCCTTTGCATGGCTGTTGCTGTTGTGAGATAATTTACCTCCATTTTTCCTTCATATGCATTTTGGTATGCCGTCATGATGGGGCCCATCCATGTTGTCCTCGTCATTTGTTTTTATCGAAAAAAAAAGTCACCCACCCAAACAATCATCAGGCCACAGGGACAGGTCATACAAATACAAAAAAAAATGCATATGAAAAAGGAAAAAAAGATCTAGTGATGGGTTTTTGTACCAAAAAATACAATACTTACTGTTAAAAAAACGAGACAAAAAAAACTCAAGTGTAATAATGATGATGATGATAATCTATACAAACAATGAGCAAGATTTTAGACATCCTATGTAATAACACAAAAAAAAAGAACATTAAAATAGTAGAGGACTGCAATAGTGTGTAGGATTTTTTTTTGTATTATTATGTTAGACTCTATTATTGAAGCGGAAGGGAAGAAAGACGAGATAACGGTGTGACAATGGTGTGTTGATGCTGATTATAACGATAGAATTCACTTTATAAAATTAACAACTTCCTCTTTTCAACCTTGTCGGAGAGATTAGGGTTTTGGTATGACCATTTACATATGTACTAAAAACGGAGTTTTTCCAAAAAATTATAGTAGTTTTTTGAGGGTCATTACTACTACATACTACGTGTATATTACTAATAGGAGATAAATTGTATTATATGGAGCATTCTTGACTGAAACGAATTTTATTTAGTACTATATACATACAAAATATTAATATTTCGTAAATATATTAATATCGTAAGCCAAGTGATTTTGTGAAGTACTTGTAGGGATTTTTTTTCGGGTCTTCTATATAGTCCTTCGTATTATTATTGAGTACAACCATTTTTTTTAATTTACTATGAATCCTTTGCGTTCTATGGTATTTCACAATGGAAGGAGAGATTTTGTCATTTTGTTGATGTGCTATATTTTTTCGGATCCTGAGCATTTTAGCGGGTGAAGAGACTGTTTCGTCGGAATTTTTAGGCATATTTTGTACAAGCCAAAGTTTCATTCGGGGAATGCGAGGAAAGAATTCGGGTATAAGAGCAGATGTTGGAGATGGAATGAACGAACGAAAGAGAGAGAGAGAGAGAGAGAGAATTCTTGAGATGCCTTTGAATGCAATGTGTGCCTGATGAAGGGAAGGTTGTTGGTTTCAACTTCTTTTACCCTCTACGAGCTTTTTTGTGAGTTGGAGTGAAAACATTTAAATTAATTCTGTCGTTTTTCATCGATTTTCCCGCTGTAAAAAATTCAAATCGCAACCAAATTAGTTTAAATTCAATGTAAAACAGTAATAATATTGTTTTCCTGCTTGCAATTGCAAATTTTTGCCAAACAAATTTTTTCTTGAATTTAATATTCTTTCCGAAAGCCTTGAGTATTGATCTCCAAGACAAAGTGAATGCCATGGAGAGGTAAAAGAAGTGTACAATAGTAGTCGCTGAGACCAAAGGGCGTACCTTAATACAATAGTTCCGTATATAAAATATTGATTGGTTGATTTTTTATTCATTTCATTGATTGACTGTCTTTTTTTTTCCTTCACAAACCAAATATAATTGATGTTTCAATTTTTTTCCCCCTGTAAAGGATCGATTCCGTCTAAAATTTACAAGAAGTCAATATAAACATGTATTCAATATATAAATAGAAAGGGGGAAAAATCAATAAAATATTGTCTATACAAGTCCCAAATGCCCTATGTCCAAAGCTGCTACTGCTTCATCATAATCCTAGCATGTTATGATGGTTAAGTTTAGTAGGAGGAAAAAATTTCTTTTGTTAAAAAATATTATTTTTGCTCTCCTTATAACCTTCACCTTCAACGATGATTGAAATTGAATGCGTAATTACGTGGTTATGAACGGATTTGTTTTTGTTTTTTGTCTGAAATGCTTGAGAGGGAGTGGTATTTGATTGAACGAGTGCAAAGTGTGTGAATTTTTGACTGTGGAGCAAAGATAATTGGGATGAATGATGGAATCAACATTCTCGCTGGTGTGAAAGATACTTGTATTTGCATTTTTTTGGTTGTTGGCATGATTATATTTGAATTAAAAGAACAAAAAAAAAAAGTTGCGTAACTGTAAATACTATGAATTTTAAAGCCAAAATTTGACTTAATGCTGTGATGATAAAAAAATATTTAAAGTTCAACGTTGCAAAGGAGAAAATAATCATAGGGATTTCAAGGAAAGTGGATGATTGATTGTTTTTTTTCCAAATCTTTCTATTCTAACAATAAGTTTTTCCGTGTGACTTGACACACATTTATTTTCGTTTTTTTCATTGTTATTCTTTACTGGTAAGCATTCCAAAGCGAGTTTTTTAAAATGACTGAATACGATTGAACAGAGCTCTCAGGTGTAGTTTTGTTAGTAAAATAATTCTACGCAATCATTAGGAAGTGTGAAGTAGCTAAGTTATAGATATTTTTTTTCTAGGGTATATCATGTCTCTAGTCTTTCTAGCTATGCTATTCAAATCCTACCGCCCAAATTTTGAATTACCTTTGTATTACAAATGTACTGAACCCCCAAGAATTCTCCAGAAATAACGTTTAGTTTTTTTTAGCATTAATTCCCTCAGTCACTCCAGTCCCTCTGGCCCAAAGTCTTTCTTATTAGGTTATTTAGTGTAGACATTTTCCAGATAATTACCATTGCAAAAAAAAAAAAACTTGGAGAAAGCAATCAATCATTGACAAGACTTAACCCTTTACTTGTGCATCCCACGCAATTTTCTCCCGTTTTTTGAGGATGATGCGATCCTTCATTCAAATGCATAAAAAAATACTACACGACATGTTGTATTTTTTTAAACCACGTTCTCCTTTACGCAAGCCAAAGAGAAAAGTCAAAAAGAAACAAACAAAAAATTCGCAGACATGCAAATGATACAAAAGTAAAAGCATGGAGCGAACTTTTTTTTTAATATTGCATTTCTTGCATTTTTTAATCAATCTATTTGTTCGTGAAATCTTTTTATGATCTATATATTTCGTGAAATGACGGCATATTCTTAATTGAGAGGGTGTGTATGAAATTTTGTTTTGAAACTGTGGTCTTTTTTGTAAGTGTTATCATAAGGAATGTGGTAAAAAAAAATCTCATTTGTTGTTTTTTGTTGAAAGACTGCTGTCTCTCTATATAATAAGTTTTTAAACTTTAACGTATAAGCTATCACGAGATTTTTTTTTGCGAGTACAAATGTTTTATATAAAAAGATGGTGTTCCAAAGACATACTTACACCTTCGAATGTACAAATCACACCCATGCTTTTTGTGTGAAAAAAATATTCTTATTAAATGTATCCTAATTTTGATTCTGGGCTTTTCCCGGCAAAAATGTATGGATGAGAGGGTTATTCAGGGAGATTTTTTGGGGGAGAAACCAAGAAAATTAGGGAAGGAACCGGAAAAAAATAGCACATCGACTTCCACCGTAAAAAAAAAACTTTCATTGTGAAATATTGTGGTAAAGGCAGAAAAAAAAGAAATTCTATTACGGCGACAAGGTTAAAGAGACGGATAAGGAGGGATTCCTCGCATCTCAAAACTTTTTTTTAGTAATGTAATTTTTACAAAAAAAAGGAAAACAAATGACTGCAATGATGTAAATACTAAAAGGTATATAAATAATAATCATGATGAACAATGTACAAATCACTTTTTAGAACTATTTTGTAAGGCGAATACTAAAAGGAGGAAGAAAATGTGAAAAAAAAAGTGAAAACTCTCTAGTCTAGCTCATTGTTTGTTCTTTTTAAATATACTAAAATGGCAAAAAAAAGAAAAAATTGTGATAAAATATTATAGCAACAGTGTGAATGGTACATGGTATCCCAGTCTCTCTTGTTTGGTTATAGGACAGAAATGGGATGTATGTATGCGTTTGCCAAGAGCGCAATTTCATTCTAGTAAAAAAAACAAAAAAAATGAAGAAAAAACCCGTACAAAAATGTCGGAAACGGTGTTTTTTTGTTCGAACGAGTCTATGTTAAATATCATTACAACAGCAACAGCACAAAGCACAACTGGTGATGACTTAAATAGTGGTTTTTATTCCCCATTGTTTTTCTAATTATTGTGTGTACTAATTTTCTAATCACATTTTTGCCCCTTTCCCATATTTTGCCTCCAATTTAAAACAAAAAATTGGGAATAGCAAATGCCCATTATAATTTGGCCCCGTAGAACAAATTTAGATTAATTTGTGTATTGGTAGCAATTTTTAACTTTGCAGTTTATTTGTTGTCAATCAAATCAAGGCTATTCATTCATTAATAATTTCAAAATTAATTTGATTTGTATTTCAAATTTTTACAATTTCTGATTTCTTACAAATTCAAACACGGCAAAATCTGTTTTCGGGGGCATGTACCTGGTGAGATTGACTTTTGGTGAGGGAATGATATGTATTGATTTTTTTAGGAAGCGCGACAGACATCTGTGAATGAGTAAATGTGTGGGAATTGTAAAAAAAACAAAACAAAGAAATTAAATTTTTTCGACAGGAGATTGGCCATTTAGTGAAAGGGAAGGAGATAAATCATGATAATATCATTATTAATGGTGTTAGCGTCAAGAAACATATGGACTGATAGATATGATAAAATAGTTACTCTTGTACTAAAAAAAATCCAAGACTGCTAACGTATAGATTTGGTGTTGTAATTATTACTATTATGAATAACTATATTATTCTACTGTTTTTTGAGTGACTCTGCTCGTGCGTGGGTGATTATCACAAAAAAAAAGGAAGGAACTAGAGAGAGAGAAAGGTGGAGAAGAGAAAGGAGATAAGGTGACTTTTTAAATGCTCTTGGTACTAATACTTTACCTTGTTTAGGTCCTTTTTGGACTTGAGGGAATGGTGAGATGAGACCTACTAGGTACCTCACTAGTAGACATGAGACCCTGTAGACAAAAAAAATAAAATATTCTGGAGAAGATGTGATTTTTCATTAGGATTATAGAATCAAAGAAATGTGAAGAGTAATAAAAACAAAAAAGATCACTATCATCAATCTGGATGCAAACGGTGGGGCTGGAATAATTACAAATTTGGTCACTCAAACACAGTTTCTCATTGGAATCGTCAAAAAAGGAAAGACTTATATTACTCGTGAAAATGAGTCCCTTGGAATTCGATGGAGCCATTGTGACTGTTGTTTTAATTAGTATACAAAATACTTCTAGGAGAAAAAAAAAATTCTAGGCACAATACTAATACAAAGATTTCCTACTAATTATTCTTAATCTAATATAAAAAAGTGGATAAACAAAAAAAATTTGCAACATTAATCCTTCCTTTTTCTACTCGTCGCAACGTGTTTTTTCCCTCAGGATTTTGAATAAATAAATTTAAAAAAATATATATCGACTACTTTCTAACGGTACAATTTTCTATATATTATGACTTTCCCATTAAAACTCTAATAAATGGTACTTAGGTCATATTTAAATGATTATTGACAAAGGAAAAAAAAATTATGATACATAAATCATGAAAATAACAATAATAACTCAATCACAAATGAAAATCTATGCTGGGGAGAATATGTACAAGTTTTTTTTCTCTTTTATTTTTCAAAATAATTTATTACCACTTTACAATACTTAAAAACTACTACTACTGCTATTTACTACTACCAGTATGCTATACTTGATAATGCTAGTAACTCTCAAGACTTGATAGACTACGTACTACCAAATGGGCATAAAAATTCCTAATGAAACGCCTTAAAAAAATTTTTTTGAGTAATAGATAAATAATATATAAGCAAGTTTCTTTCTCTTTTTTTTTTTTAATAAGGATTAATTTACTTATCGATATTCTCTCTGAAAACAACTTTTCCCTCTTTATTGGATTCACATTGAGCAATTTTATATCTGTCAATTAGATGTAGAAATTGGAGATATGTTTTTCGGATTTTTTTCTAAATTGATTCAAACCTGTTTTTTTTTCTTCAGTTTTTTCCCTTCACCAAAAAACTGATTGATTAATAGTTTTCAATGGAAGTTCATAAAGAGAGAGGATGGAGAGAGAGGATAAAGGGAGAAATTGTTTTAAATTATTATTTATTTTTGGCTTTTTATTTTCTTTCTGCAGGGCATTCATGAAGATAGAAAAAAAGGGTTGGAAGGGATGTGTTACAAATGATTCAAAATATTTATTTAGTTTTTTTTTAATTAGAGAAAAACAACGTATTATATATGTTTCAGATATGGCCGCTGTTGGTAGTTGTAGTACGGATCACTTGCCTCTAACCAGTCTCGCACTGTCAATTGTGCTTTTTATCTGTATATTATTTTACTCCTGCCTTCGGGATTGTCCCTGTTTAGTTGATTCTTGTTATAATAATTATTATTGAATGTAGCAAATTTTATTACTTTACGGAAAAAAAAACGTTCACGTTTTTTTAGTGATTTCACACACCTGTTGACTTATTTTTTAAAAAACAAAATTAAAAAAAAATGTGTATGTTGATCAGACAAATGCGCTTTAGTATACACATCCATTTTTTTACCTGTCCAATTTAATTCTCTATCAACTTCTCCCCTCTAATATTTGTGCTTTAAATGATTTTTTTTAAACCTGGTAAAAAATGTCCTGTGTGTACCGTTTATAAATTCTATATGTATTATTTTTTTTGTTTTTATTTTAATTTTATATTTTTAAAGAAAAATGGAGGGAATCAAAGGATTCCTGGTCCTCTTTAAAAAAAAATGAAATGCCTCCTTCAAAATAACTCATCGCCTATAAAGTACACACAATTTTTTTTCAAATTCTCTTAACCTGTACATAATTTTAGATTTTTTTCTGTTTTTTATCGTAAAATATAATATATATGTGTATAATAATGAATTATGACACTCAAAGAGAGAGAGAGAGGAGATATACCAAAATACTGCAAATGGGTCAAATAATAGAAAAACGTAGTTTTTTTCTGACATTTTATAATAATGTAGTTCCTATGTAAAAACGTTTTTTTTATTTACTCTGATTTTTTAAAACACAATGCAGAGAAAAGGGAAGGAAAATCAAAGATTTCAAACAAATAAAAAAAAAAGAAGGGAAAGGATGGTACACATGTTGGTCACTTTTTTTTATTATGTAAAAAACAACCTAAATTCCTGTTATTATTATTACTATTGCTTTTATTATTATTTGTGACTCTCCTATTATTTTTGTTCGTTTAATCATTATTATTATTGTGTGTGTATAAATTATATACGTTCTAGCATGTTTTAGCCGTAATTTTCAATGTGCATGGCCAATAATTATTATTGTATGTTGGTATGTAATTATTCATCATTATTAGTGTGTATTAAGGAATTGATGACGAGGTTTTTTTTTTAGTGAGAGAGCGAGTAAAAGTGAGAAAAAAAAGAGAGAAAGAAGAAAAAAAGAGTAGTAGTCTGGAAAATGTTTTACAAAAAAATGTCATATTTGATAATAATTAATAATATTATTAAAATATATATTATATATAATTCTTGTGATGATGATATCAAGTACATTGACTTTGTATAGCGGACTCTGTGCATAAAAAATACATATTTAATACTATATATATTATAAATATTAAAAAAAACGTAATACTATTATTGATATAGAGCTCTACGATGTGGGATATATATATACATATATACAAAATGGAAAAAAAGATATACAAAAGCTTATTATATTATTAAAATGTACTATTATTATTATTACTAATAATAAATAAAAACTTTTAAGTGTTCTATCATTGAAAAATTTAAAAAAAACCATGTTGTTAATGTTGCTTTATTTGTATTTTTTTTGCATGCGCACTTGATTTCAAGGCTTTTATAGATTTTTGAATGTTTGAAGAGCATCAATGTATACTTTTTTGCAATTATTTGGTAATTATTCATTCTTACAATGGATCGTTCATATCACTGTGGCTCTCTCCATTTTTGTCATGCACTCCAACAATTCCACAAAACTTAGTGTCAGTGCACCAAATCATGTATTTTTTGTCACGTTTGTATATAAAAATTTTGACGGATGACATCGCTATAGGTATGTATGTTGCTTTTATTTATTTTTTTCCTTTTTAAATGTGTTATTTATTATTACTAGTATACCCTGCGTGAAGAGCATGTTCAACCTTTTGTCAATCACTTGTAGGAAGACGTTTAGTGTGTATTCCCATTTTTATTTGTATCAAAGGGTTGGAAAACAAAGGGAAAGACGTGTGGGTGTTTTTTTTAAAGCTGTGAGATGATGGAAATGAATGCATTCCTGCTAACTAGTTTTTCTACCAGAGAGAGAGAGAGAGAGAGAGATAAATACGCGTTGTGAGGGGAGTTAAAAATGTGCTTTTATTCTGGGTTAACGACACGATTTTGATTATTCTGTGGCTCAGTTGTTGTTGAGGAGCTTCTACGCCGATGACGTTAATAGAGGAGAGAGAGAGACGGAGGTTTATCAAGACCTGAGCTATGTATAATATACACACATGTGGAAACTATACACACTTGACTGACAGATTCAAGATTTTTTCGCGTGTAAGTGTGAAGGTTGTTGCTACTCAGGATACGATGAGGAGGAGGAGAGAACAAGAGAGAGAAAGACAGAGAGATTATGCAGACGGATGGAAAAAATGAGAGAGAGAGAGAGAGACCGAACAAAGAATGATTAGAATGGAGAGATAAAAGGAGACGTATAGGAAAGCATATAAGGGGCACAAATATCTACATAAGAGGAGGGAGACAAGCATGTAAGAACCAAGTCAAAGTGATAACAATGACAAATAGAAAGGCACGAGGAGGGGAGAGGGAAAATAATGGACAAATAACGAGACTCATAAGATGGCACAAGGATATGAGAGAGAGTGAGAGGAATCTTAGGAGGGAGTGATCAAACGAGGGTAAAAGTCTCACGAATCAGAGACGAAGAAAAATAGAGAGAGAGAGAGTGAAAGAATAACAATAAGAGAAGCTCAGAATAGTCATATCAGTATCATTACATTAAGGGAAAGGAAGCAATGAGCTGCAAAGAACCCCGAAGAAAGAGACGTTGAGAGAGACATGACGAATATAAGAGAGGAGAAATAACAGAAAAGGGAAGGATGCGAGAGGCAAAACGCTGGACGGAGAAAGTTGGACAAACCATGAGGAGAAAAAGGGATGGACAAATAAAAGGAAAGAAGGGAACACGTACAGCAGGAGAAAGAAAGAGAGATTGACTAAAAGAAAGAGACGGCGATGAAAGAATAGAGATAAAGAAGGAAATGTACGAAGCAGGGGGAAAAGGAATGCACGAATTTTTGGAGAAGGAGAAAATGATTCAGAAAAACAAAGCGAGAGAAATTGGGAGAAAGTGATTCAGATAAAAGAGTAGAAGGAACGAGATGAAGAGAGAGGTTAATGAGAGAGGGAATACAAAATAAAAGGAAATTGAGGTGGAGAGAAAGGAAGAGAGAGAGAGAGAAAGAAATAAAGAGAGAGAAAAAGAAAGTAATAAAGAGAGAGAGAAAAAGAGAAAGTAATAAAGAGAGAAAAAGAGAAAGGAATAAAGAGAGAGAGAGAGAAAGAAAGAAACAGAGAAAGGAATAGAAATTAACAACAAAAAAAGAGAGAGAAATGACTAGAGAAACTAACAGAGGGAGAGAGAGAAAGTGCAGGAACAGAGATCAAAAGGAAACCAAATGGAAAGACGCCAGTCAAATAAAGAGAGATACAAAGGAATTGGTGGGGAGAATGGAAAAATCGAAAGGTTAGTATGAAGAGGAAATAAAGAGAAAGGGAGAGGCAAAAAAAAGTGAGAGAGCTAAATCAGAGAGAGAGAGAGAGCCTGCTCATTGTTTTGGTTTTCAAAGTGCCTCGCAAATGATTTAAATTTGAGTAGTACGTGAGTAAATGCGCATTTTTTTTTTTTGCCGAGATGCCGAGAATAAACTTCATGGTCATTCAAGAGCGTTCACACTACACCATTGAAGAAGGTGACACTTTACAATTAATATTACATACTATAAAAATCGAGAGCGGAAAACACCTGAATATAAAGTATAGTAATTTATCCTATACGAAACCCAGCACAAAAAGCTTCGTCAACCGTGCCACTCTTCCCAGTTAATGTTTTTTAACTACTTTTTCCCAATTAAAACCCAACTTCGGTAGTTTTAATGGGATTTTTTTCATTGGGAAGACAGCAATTAAATAATTAGAGAGGTGCTTTCAAGTCCCTTCGTCTCTGTCGGATTTCAAAGGATGGAATAAAAATACTAAACAAAATCGTCACGTGAGAAGCGCCGACATTCATCATACAATGACATATGTTTAGATGCGAAGAAACGTACATATACAGACATAATATGCATTTATTAAGGCTCTTACAGGGAGAATTAAAAGAGCAAATTGGAATAGAAAGTCGAATTATACCAAAAAAGTAAAAAAAAAAAAAATCTGTCTAATCAGGAACAAAACGCCCTTTTCGCCGCTTTTGACATGAGGTTTTTTGACCAGACAAAAGACATCCTGGATTTTTTGAGACCAACTAAAAAGTTTTTTTTTTCCCTTAAGTAAAAAAAGAGACTGTACTTCCTCCTCCTTTCACCATTTCCACAGACACGGAAGCCGCCCATTTTGTACCAAAACAAAAAGTGGAGAAAGTGACCAAGACACGCAATCAACATGACATTATTTTGTTTTCTTTTTGAGCATTTTCGCACGAGACACACGCATCTCTCATGTTAAATGTAATGTGTGCAGTGTGTACATATTTATGTGTCATTCCCCCGTGACTTATTCGTCTTCCTCCTTTGTCATTTTGTGGATATTTAAGTGTTATAAATTAAATAGATAATTTAACTAAATATTCACCGCATCCCCTGCCTGGTATGCTGTCCGCAGATAAATTTAGGGCCTATATTTTCCCCTGTTTACTCATATTAATTAAGACCGAAATGTGCCCTCCACAATATATTTCGTGTTTGTGTCTTCTTTTCTTGCGATTTCTTTAATTGTTCTAAATTTTATTTTGTTTTTCCTCAATATACATTTCCTTGTATGATTTTTTTTCTGTTTTTATTTCATGGTTTTTTCCTCAGTTTTTACTGAGTTTTTATCGTACTTTTTGAATTTTCCGGAATTTTGTGTTTATTTTTTTTTTATAGATTTCCCTGAATTTTGTCTTTAATTTTTTATAGATTTTCCTGAATTATGTTTATTTTTCCGAAATTCCTGAGATCTTTTTTTCCTGATTTTTTTTTTAGGTTTTTGTAGTTTTTTCTGAACTTTTTAGTGTTTTATAGTTTTTCCTGAATTTTCTATGTTTTTTCTGAATTTTCTTTAGGCTTTTGTAGTTTTTCCTAAACGTTTTAGTTTTTTTCTTAACTTTCTTTAGGTTTTTGTAGTTTTACCTGAATTTTTTATTTATTTTTAGTTTTTCTTCATATTTTTTATTTTCCAGTTTTTCTTGAATTATCTTTTGTATTTGTTTTCAATAATTTTCCCTAAATTTTTAAAAATAATTTTTGTGTTTACAGGAAATGTATTGTTTTTATTTCTGTAGCTATTCTAATTTTCTCTCAAAATTCGTTTGCCCACACAATAACAATTAATCAAAAAATTTAATTGAATGCTATTAAAAATGGGGACAATTAAAGAAATGAGATATTTCCTATGTTTTTTCTCCAAAAAATAAAAACTTTTCTCTTTGTCTATTCCTTACAGATTGCAGGCTAAAGCCCAGAAGAGACCTCTGACCCATCTTGAACCCCTCCTCAACTTCTTCGGTACATTACTTGTATAAAAAGAAATACTACTAATGAAAATACACTGAAAAGAAGATACCCGCATTTTTCCTCCCACGAATATTATATTTCCCCCCAAAAATATTCTCATCATATACTCTCTCGAAAAAAAAACTTTCTTTCCGCCAAAATAACGTAATTTTTGGTGGGCGTTGGGTGATCATGACAAATCTTTTCAAAAAATTCCACAAGACTCCCACGTGAAAACAATTGTTCCAAATTTTAAAAAAACACATACAAAATTGTAAAAAAAAATATTCTGAATTCACAAAAAAAAAAAGAATCCAATCATTTAGCTAAAAGAAAGTTATATCATTGAACCAAGATAAAAAAAAAAGTCTAAATGGAAAAGCTTTCAATGTACAATTTTTCTAGAGATCTCTTCACACTCCCCCATCAAAAAAACTGATAATGTACAGTAGAAGACAATGATATTGTTATAGCCACAAAAAAAATGATCTCTTTTTTTTTGTCTCTTTGTATCTCCAAAGATGATAGAGGAGAAAAATATAGAAAAAATATTATTATATATAGATAAATTTATTACATATAATCAAACCAAGAGTAATTATATAATGTAAAATGTACATACATAAAGTGTACTAATCATTTGTACCTCTATAAGGAGGGGGAGGCAACATGTACTATTTAGACTTAATATTATATACAGATGTGCGTATATGGACTATAATATTATATAGTTTTTACACATCTTATATATACTCATTACCTCTCCAAAGTGTAACAAAAACGGGGAAAATCCTAATTAATTATGTAATGAAAAAAAGGCAAAATTTCCCTCCTCCGGATTTCTTTCATTAAATACTGTCTATTATAAGAACACAAATGAAGGTCTGGATGGGAACCGGGTTAAGTTCGTATCAACTCTTTTTGGTAAAATTACTCAATTCTCTCTTGGTGAAAGTTCAGTGAAAGTATTTTTGAAAAAAAAATCCCCCCCCCCAAATAAATTTCCAAAATTCATCATAACCCAATAAAGTATACCGTCTTTTTACAATTTCCAAAAAAATATCTTCTATCTTCATTTTTGGACTTAACCTGGCTTGTGTCCTTGACCTTCAATTGTATACAAAAAATCGTCCTGTCCCCTCTGTATAGGGTCCTTTCTACAGAATTTACAAGGGACAAGCCGACAAGCGTCTCCGATAGGGACTATAAATACAAAAAAAAAATGTCTGTAGTAGGATCTTGATACACCGAAGGATTTCATAGGATTTAAATACAATTTACCTCGTAATTAGGATATTACAAACAAAAATGCACAGGATTTTTATGCAGCAAAAAAACCTCCGGTAGAATCAATACAAAGAAGCCTTTTAATAGCATTTTAATACAAAAAAAACCTCCGGTAGAATCAATACAAAGAAGCCATTTCATAGCATTTTAATACCAAAACATCCATAATAATCCAAATACAGTAAAAAAAAATCCATAGAAATTCAAATACAATAAAGAATCCATAGGATCTTTAACACAAAAAATGATCTTGAATACAAAAAAAAAAGATCCATACAAAAACAAATATGATCATGTTACAAAAAAGAAATCCGAAGGAATCCAAAACTCTCCAAACTCTTGTTATAAAAAAATTTGTTTCGATATAAAGCCCTTATTAATATCCCTTTTATAAAGGATCTTTCTATACCTCCAATAATTGCACATGCCGCACACTGAGTATAAGGAAACAAATGAGCCAATATATCCAATGCTTTATGAGCATCGATATATCCGAAACGAATAGTGATTTCTGAATGTACTTTATATGTGTATACTCATATATTAGAAAAATAATATCATATCTCGCATCTTAAAACACAAAAGTAAGATTTTGGAGTATAGTTTCCCAAAAAAATGGGGGAAGCGTTTAAATCGTAATTGTCATCTTTGCTGGTGGAGGACGCTTTGAAAAAAAAAAAGGTTTGAGAACAATCAAAAAGATGACATTCCTTCATCTTCTACCTTTCTATACAACTTACTATAAGCTACTATTCTAATGCAACAATTAAGGATATACAATTGCTAATAAATGTCTTGGTTACTAATTAAATTCTACTTCAACTTGGTACAACCATTCATGGACGGCACGAAAGGGGGAAGGAGAGCGGAAATGGAAGAACAAGAGAGGCCAGGAAAGCGTGGGGAAATTCCTTCTTTTTTTAAAAATAAAAATATCGTCTTTAAAAAACTCATCTTTCGCCATTTCAAAGAAAATTCAAAAAACAAAAATAATAGAAAAATAGCGGAAAATTCGAAAAATTGTGATCAGCATTCCCAAACCTTTAGTAAATTGTTAGTTGTTCATTTCTAGAGAAAACTAATGAAAAACACATGTTTTTAAAGAATATTTTATGACCAACTTCCTTTTTTCCTCCTTCTAAATTTCACTTTTTATATAGACATTGAAATTCAGCAGGATCAATTTTGAGCTAAAATCCTATACGAATTTAGTCCATTTTGGGGTGAAGTAAAAGTCATTTGAGAGGATTTTGGAATTTGGAACAAATGTAGGTGGGCAGGAATTTCTTGAGCATGGATTTATAACCTTTGAGGAAAAATTAATTAAATTCATTAAATTAATAAAATATGAGGGAAAAAAAGAAGGAAAAGGAAGGAAGTTTTTTTTTGTAAAACAAAAGGCAATGCAGAGAGAGAAAAAAAGAATGGAGAAATGGACAATTAATTATATTTGAGAGAGAATCATATAGGATTTTATTATATATTAAATTATAATATTTTAGGAAATCTATATATTGCAAAAAAAATGGGAATTATAATATAATATTATTCCAATATATTCTGTAGCTGCTATAATTGTATTGCCTTGTATGTATATGTACATTTAACGTACATATTCGGATATTATTGACTTTATGGAAAAGTAATTTATTGGATTTCCCCTGAAGTTCTGTTTATTGGGAGGTTCTTATATTAAATGAGGACTAAAAAAAGTTCCAGATAAAAAAGGAAATGTTGACATAATTTTAAGGGGAAAAAAAGGTTATAAACCAAAAAAATTATTACTGTAAAAAATCAACTAACTGGATTTGGATCTATATGTATTATTATGGGAAATGAGTGTATATATGTAAAAAAAATGTTCCATACCCTTTTTTCAGAAGGTTCCCAAGAGAAAATATTTAGTGAGGAAAATGTTGGAAAGGAAAAAAAAATGGAATGGGATATTTAAGTGGAGCTAAACTTTTTTTCGGGGGAAAGTGGGACATTGTATAAGATTTGTAGGTTGTTATAAAAAAAATTGGATTTGATGATAATAAAAAAAAGGGAAATATTAAAATTATACCAAAAAAAAAATTTGAAAAAGGGACAAAGAAACTCCTTGTAAACTATTATTATTTTGATAATAATTGAAGACTACTGAGATATACAAATTTATTGAGAATGATATGACACTTAAGAGAAAGTCAAAAAAAAAATTATAATTATTACAAAGCAAAAAATAATTATTCCAAAATCACACAAAGGTGGATGCATTAATAAAATGTTATATATGTACATATATTACCAGAATTACTAATTACTAATCAAGTACTAATTATTATTAACCCATGAAATATTATTATTATTAAGAAATGGAAGATATTTAACCAAAAAAATATGTAGTCCTCAAAAATAAACATAAAAAATAAAAAGAAGCATATTGCAAAATGAAAAAATTCTTGATTTTTTTTTGTGGGTCACTTAATTCATTCTTTTGGCATGGGGGGATTTATGGATCAAGGGCACTGAACTCGTATATGGATTGGGAAACTCTTGTCTGGGATTATTGAAATGGACGTTTAATCCCCACAATAACTACAGAAAGAGAGAGAGAGAGAGAGAGAGTCACAGAAAATAAATAAAGGAAAGAGACAGAAAAATACATCGTAATTTCGTAATAGATAAAGAGACAGTTTCAAGTCAAAAAGAAGAAACTGAACAACTGACAACTTTTAGCACGTAACAGATTTCAAAAATAATAAAGAAGATTACGACTGAAATCGCAAAAGTGAAGATTTTAGAAAGGAACAAAAATCCGTTGCCATTTTAGTTGGAAATAGTAAAGGAAGAAATTTTAGGAGACAATAATGGTTATAGAAATTGTAGAAGGAAAGATTTTAGAGATTTAAGAAAAAAAATGGCAAAGGGAATTATAGAGAAAAAATTCCGATTGAGGCAAATGGAAAAAATTAAATAGAAAAAAGCATTGAAGAATGAGTAGCAGGAACAAAGGAAACAAGAGCGAAAGACGACAATAAAGAAAGAAAGAGACAGTAAAAAGGAACAAATTAGAGAGAAAAGATGCGACTAGAAAATAAAAAAAGATGTTACTAGAAAATACGGGGGAAAAAACGCAACAGAGCAGTGAAATAAATGAAAGACCACCAAAAAATATTATTGCAATGGAGGAAGACTATGATGAAGCATAAAAAAGAGCGAAATAAATTGCTGAATGGAAAAAGAGAAAGGAAAACAGATTAAAGGACAAAAAGGAGGAAAACTACGTAGACAAAAGGGCAGAAAAGTAAAGACAAAAAGTAAGAAAAATCCAGAAAAGTAAAGAAAAAAAGCCAGAAAAATACAGAGACAAAAGGAAGAAAAATACAGAGACAAAAAGACAGAAAAGTAAAGACGAAAAGGGAGAAAAATTTAGAGAGAAAAAGCAAGAAAAATACAAAGACAAAAGGAAGAAAAATACAGAAACAACAAGAAGAAAAATTTAGAGAAAAAAACAAGAAAAATACAGACAAAAGGAAGAAAACTACAGACAAAAGGAAGAAAAATACAGACAAAAGGAAGAAAAATACAGAAATTAAAACGGGGTCAAGTGAGAAAAATAAAAGCGAAAAAATGAGCGTATACAAATGGAATGACAAATTATATGAAGAAAAAGTAAAACCTAGAGCCTAACATCCATTTGAACAGAGTCAAAGAGGTTAAC
>JAQGBT010000653.1:0-45480 GCA_034698585.1 Disparrhopalites patrizii | reverse complement strand
TAAATTAAAGTTGAATTAATCAATTAAATTAAAGTTGAATTAATCAATTAAATTAAAGTTGAATTAATCAATTAAATCAGACGGTAATTGAATCATTAAATTAAATTTTAGAGTTTAATTTAATCATTAAATTTTAGAGTTTAATTTAATCATTAAATTTTAGAGTTTAATTTAGTCATTAAATTTTAGAGTTTAATTTAATCATTAAATTTTAGAGTTTAATTTAATCATTAAATTAAATTAAAGGAATCTCATTTGTTAAGAATCTAGAATTACTAGAGTTTGCTTCTATGTTCTACACACAAGATATTATTTCAGCGAATGAAAGTATAAATCTAATATGATTTGTATTCAGGTTAACTACTTTACCATGTCCCGCTGAAGAAAGGCATCATACAGATCTTCAACTTCCGGTCCGAATTCGGACTTGAAAGTCTTCCGAACTCTCTCCAACCAAACTTTTAGATTTTGCATACCCTTTTCAGCCAGCTCCGCACCGGGGTTTGGACATCGGTTGAAAATGACTTGACGAATTGGTGCTTCATTCACTTCCACTTTCGGTCTACTTCCGTAGGTAAAACTGAAAAGTAAGGAGAATCTCTGGTTCTCCTTGGACTATTATACTCTATCGTTCCCCGAAAAAATATGGAGGGTTATACTAGCGAATCCCACTTTTTCCAAGACAATCATTTCTGTACCATTCTCCCCTTGACCGTCCGATGCATTGCGAGTCTTGCGCCGTCCCCAGTTTGGGATAACGCATGTCCAGATGATCCGCATAGGTCTTGCTAACAAACGGAGGGTCCGGCTTGCAAGCCCTCCACGATGACATGACATTCTTGGTCCACCGGCCAGTACTGTCGCACGGCGTGGGGATACCAAAAGAATTCACGCGACTAAAAGGTTCGGTGTAGCTGTAAAATCCAGACCAAAAAATGTCAAACTTCCAGGGGACACAATGTAAACACGGATGGATTTGCTGGAACCTTTTTAAGTATTTACATACTTTCTACAAATTTGTTCTCCAGCTCTATAGTCTCCATGTGTTTTTCGGTACATTTGTCGGCAACAATCATCTTCCTGCTCAAGTTGGAACCGATCTTTGGGCGGATTGACTAAGATTCCGGCGCTTATGCCTAATGAACATAAGCAAATTAATTGAGGACTACAAAAATATACAGTACAGAGACAATTGGTGGGATTTGGTAAGATCTCCATCTCACTCTTGTCTGTGGGAATCCCAAATCTTGTCTCTTCCGGAATTATTTTGGCTGGTAAATGCTGAAGCTGATCGTGAGATTTCCCTACGGGGGCCCATCGATTGGATGCATAAACGCTTTCCTTTAACTCCAAATCCAATTGATCGGGCCAACTTTTGATGGGAGGATTGACTATTTTCTTTACCTTGTAGAATGTGGTACATTTAAAAAAAATGTTAGTGTCTATCCTTTGAATTAAGTCCACATGGAGATGAAAGGATAATTAAAATCTTTGAAAAAAAACTGACTTCATTAAACGACTCAGATCGGATGCCATGGGTCATCTCTTTGGGAAAGTCACAGTCTTGTGCAGCTCCGTAATGGACTATAGCTTTCCCTAATAACCCCGTTTTGGCCTGTCGGAATCTTCGGTCGACGCAACTTAATGTTTCATCATCAGGACACCATTTCAAGCTCTGCTTTACACTGAAAGAACTTCCGAGGCGATCTCGTATTTCCTGGACTTCTGGGTCGTGACTATATTTTTTGAGATCCTGAAAAGCATTTCCTTCTGAGTGCTGTGGACAAAATCCTCCTCTTTCTCTTGCTTCCTGTGCGAAAATAATCATCTCAATTAAACTCATTTCACATGTCGAGAGTCTTGAATTTAGAATATAAATTGATTACTTTTATGTGTACATGTCATACAAAATATGCCTTACTTTCCGTTTCCTTTCGCATTCTTCACATTCACACTGCCTTTGATGGCCAGTGTCAACATCATAGCAGCATTTACACGTGCAAGGGTTACCGCATACGGGAACGCTCTGGGAGAAAGTGAAAGAAATGGGATTAGCATCAACGTATGTGATACCACAAATTTTGCATTTGTCTGAATGTCTGTATCTGTCGCAATGTCTGCCACATGAGTCAAATTCCGCATATGTTCATAGATATATCATGTTCATGAATTAGTAAAAACTACGAAGGAAAAGGGTTAAAAAGGAAATAGAAGGAACGAAGCAGAAGGAAAGATCTGTTAATCATTAATAAGTTGTTGCGTAATTACAGAAGGGAGTTTGGAATCGCATTCTTGCTGGACACATTGAATCTGCGTTTTTCCGCTGATGGGGTGACAGGTCACATGGCTAAAATTCTCGTTGGGTAATGGTTGCTTTAGTATTGGACAACATTTGGGTTGACATTCAATTCTGCAGGCACCCCTCATCCTGAAGGCGTAAGTGTCGTTTGATACGAACTTTGATATGGAGGGAATTGCTGTGGTGTTTGGGTTTTGCACAGAAATTGTACGGACTTGATAGCAGCTTTTTGGCTTTGATATCTGATGCTGTGATTTCAAGTAAATGTGGCAATCTGGTCATGGCAAATTGTAATTATTGTAACTTCGTTAGCCTGCTATTGACTTGATCTTGATAGCGCTAAATTGCTAAATTCCAGACAATCAAATGAAGCTATAGTTTAGCTATAGCTATAACATATTATATTACTATTAGATTTATCCACCCGTTTAACCAGCCGTTCATGTAACGCGACCCTCGAGATGCATAGATATGCTTTGATCTGTCAGGAACCGGATCCGGGTACGATCCAGTGCAGTGGATCGTACCTTTGGTTATAAGAAATAGTGATATCATTGAGAGTGCTTTTTGTGATGTTTATCTTATTTAAAGTAGATTTTCTTCGTAATTTTTTTTCGCAAAGACTTCTCTCTCCCTCCAGAGCTGGGAATGAGCCCCTTCCGCTGGAGAGTTTCATCACCCTTTAAAAGTGCTTGATTCTATGACATTTATTTTTCCCATTACAAGTACGTCACATTTTGCTTCTTCAAGGCTTCATAAACTCTATATATTTTAAAGTTTATAGTAACCTCAGAGTAACATAAGTTTCAGTGGTTGTATGTAACATACAACCACGGGAAAAGTCATTATTATTAAGTTGCACAATAGTCTGCATACCCAGAGAGGACCGGGGAAGGACAACGGATAAAGTCTTTATTTGCACATCATTAAATGTATTGTGAATCAATTACTTCTACAAGAAAACTTACCTTAATAATAATGTCCGTTGGATATAATTATAATTATAATTTTATCTAATTCATTATCTGCCATAGGATTTTTCTCAAAATATCAAATATTTGTAATATTGCAAGCATCCTTTACAACGTTAACGCTAACAATACAATTGTCTGGAGGAGGATGTCCCCCTGATTGCAATAAAACATCGTCATCCTTCTACTTAATGCAATTAAAATTAAAGCAGCAGAAGTGACCACGCATGAAATGAAAAACAAAACTATAAAGACTGCGCCGCCCAGCATAAGTTGATTTAATGCATTTGCCTTCAAAAATCCAGGTGCATTATGTGTATTAATACTTTTGACGCTTCGAATTTTTTCGACCTTTTTTTAAAAATTATGAATACATTTTAAAGACATTTTATGTTTTTTAGCAATTCAGTTTGGCTTTATTAGTTTTACGGATACAATTTTTTACTTAGGTATGTTATTTTCATTATTACATTACATATCAAAACTATAAAACACTAATTCGTAGTTAGAAGCTAGGTCGGATGGAGCATGCGACTGCCATCTAAGAGATAAGTCTTGCACTATGTGATTCACTTACTTCCGCTTAAACCGCTGCTGTCGAATATACTATTATCGCTGGGTAAACAAAGTGAAAAACAGTGACTTTTAGAACTAAGTAGCGATCTTAAAAACACTTAGATACAGCTGTTTAAACAATCGAATTTTCGAACAAATCAAGCACCAACTAAAAGCGTAATTTTTTTGATTGAGCAGAGCTGACAAAAAAACATAAAATCGTAATGATCGCTAATGTTTTGAGACGGTTTTAACCAATTTACCAATAACCATTGTGCAATACAGATAGTACTTCGGCAGCATTTACTTAATATGTACTGTATGGTATTCAATTTTGAAAGTAAATCAACCATCACCAAAAAAAATGTTGATGCTTCAAGTAGCAGCATTTTCTGGCAATTTCATGCATGTTTGTAAATATTCAAGCATTCCCCCTTCTTGAATCGAAATTTATTACGGCGACAAATTTTTCCAATAATCATTACGAGCATAATTGTCACGAACAGAATGCATCAATTGGATGAAACCTTGTTAACGTATAACGGAGCTAAATCCTCGGTTTAGACAGTGCATATAGCTAATTGTTTGTTTTTAAAAAATGCGTCTTTGTCCATATAACACTGGGACATCACACTGGATTCTCATCTTATTGCCCAAAATTTTTACTCGGGTTCACGACCCGAAATATGTGTCAAATGTATTGAATTAAGAATAACAATTATGTCGGCTCAATGTTTATCCAATGGCAGACTAATATTCATATACTTGGTAGAGCACATTATTTCGAAATGGTGTGAAATAAATCATCATTGAGTTCTCGCTATCACTGACTTAAAACGATACGATAATTTAATAAATTAAATAGTAATCAGGGTTAACGTGGATCAGCGTACAACGGTGCAGAAAAATACAAATGCCAAACATAATTTTGTTTTTTAAACGTGGCATCAACCCCTTACCTGGGTAATAAAAGCTTCCATTAATCACATTGTCTCCTTTTCGGCAAAAAAAAAATCATATTCGCATGTTTTAAAAATAAGGTTGACTAAATAGGTTTATTTGTATACACATGGACTCATATATAAGTGCACATAAAATGTGCGTCGCTAACGTTTGATTTATGCTGAAAAGTATGTAAAAAATTGGATACCAATATTACTGTGTAAAATAAAAGAATGAACCATAAAAAAGCTTCTTACTTTCTCTCTCATTTCTTCTTATCTATTCATAAGTTCCCATTCATTCACTAAAAAAGCGTACCACAGCCTTCCTCAATATTTCCAGTAGTAGTGGTGTAACCAGGAATTTATTTATCTTCTAATTTTCCTTTGCTCCAGCCGTCAACTTCGTCAATTTTCAAGGTTCCAAAGGAAGCAGCATTTTTATTAAGAAAAGAAATTACTATTCAAATGCTCTGAAAGTAGGAAACGTCTAATTGTAAAAGTCTGACTTCTCCCTCAGCCTCCTTTAAAAGTATTGTATGTGCACCTCAAAGAAATGCAAAGTGGCATAATCAGGAAAAGATAAAAGACAGCCTCTCCATAAAGCTAGACTTGGAATTATATTATGAAACATTTTCTCATAAAAACAATAATTATTTGGAACTAAAAGGAATAAATCATTGTAAATCATGAAATACTACATACGAGAAAACCTATTTTTCCACAAATTAAACATGGCATCTAAACATAAATGAAATTAGCCACAAAGCGCATTAATGACTCCTGGCTAAATATCAGTAATCCGATTAACGCTGCCCAGTACATATTCCATATTCTTTGTGAAATGCCCCTCAATTTCCAAATGTTGACTTCCTTGCAGAGGTGTCCGCTGCTTCAACTCCGTTAATCCCATGAAGAACCGTCATTAAGCATGAACCTGCTGAAGTAAAAAAAAGTTGATTGAGTAACAACGGAATAAACTATGGGGCTGCGTCTCCCTAGCTCCTGATTAAAGTTGTGGTCTTTGCCCGTAGAGAACGCGCTTGTTCTCATCAGGGAGAGGAAAAAATCCTCTTGTTCGTCCGAGTTACATCAGTTAGAGTGTGTGTTCCAAAAAAAATGAGGTGTACTTTTTTTCTGAGGATCTTATGTATGTATATATACACATGAGGATTTTACCCGTAACCTTTTCTGAGCTTTGGCGAGTATTCCAAAAAAGTACTGCTCACATATCTCAGCCTTCCCTCACATGCATTATATATTGTATAATATATCCATACATACATGTTAAATACGTAAAGCGAGAGAGAGACTCTTTGGGAGAGAATAGTTCATAAGCTCTCCATGTGTGTAAATGGCCCTATGGCTTTGCCAGTTGTTCAAAAGGGGGAAAAAAGTCCATTTCCATGGCATGTATACCTCCGTACATGTAAGTATATGCCAACTTCCCATGTGTGTGGATACATTCTGGCCACACATAGGACATCTCTCTTTCCCAGTGTCTCTCACCTCATCTGTGACTACTTCTACTAAAGAGAGTAACAGAGAAAGAGAGAGAAATAAAATAAAATCAGACAAAAAAAAAGCCCTGGTAGTAGAATAGGAGATTCATATGTATGTGGAAGAGGGGGAAAAGGACTTAAATAATCTAATAAAAACAGTAAATACAGGAAAGGCAAACAAAGGCAACTCTTTGGTTAGGAGTCTACCCTCCCAACAAGTATAAAATATACACAAGAAATTGCATTTTAGATTGTACTACAAGCTTTTATTGCCTCAGCACGTTCCAGCTTAAAGTTCGGACGGAGAGTGTCTTCAGCTTTCCGTGTTCCATTCAAGCTCAGTGTGAGAGGTAGAGTCGGAGAAAGAAAGGGAAGAAGAGAAAAAGTCGGGGAAAGTCAGGGAAGAGAATGTTGTGGATAGTGAAAGGAAGCCAAGTGAAAATTATTTTTTAAAAAAATATATACATAAATACCTAGTTGTAATACAGTCTATACATAGTTGGTAATTAAATGCACATTAAAAGATTATATACAACAGCAACACAAATCAAACTGATGGCCTTTTGACTCCTTCATTGCCTTCTTCACACTCTACTTAATTATCTCTAAAACATAGAAACACATATACTGCTACTTGCGTGCACAATTGCCGTAAGTATGTTCCAAGAAACGTCCGCCTTATTAAAGTAAGTAAATCAAAATGTTAATACAAGTATTTGTTTCATGTGTACCTATAGTACACTTGTATTTACTGTGATATATTATTGTATTATATTATTTAATCAGATGAAGAGGGAAATTCGCTGTTTGAAGTGCAATTTTTGTTTCAAATTCAATTACATATGAAATCTGCTGAATTATTTTTTCTGTAGGATCAAAGGGTTAATCCCGAGTAAAACGGATTATAATTGACAAAAACCAGGGGGATAGAGAATAATAAAAAATAATAAGGAGACAGCCTTGGGAAAGAAATTACAAGGGATTTTTGAATACATCTAGTTTCAAAACTTTTGTGGTTTGATGGAAGACGCATTTCTTATTCATTTCCAGGTATTTAATCCGTTTCGTGAGCAGGAAGAGTCACAAGTGACGTCATTCAGGTGACTAAATATAAAACGTGCTCCTGGCTCCGCTACAGACTACACATTAATGCTGATGTGCAGCACTAGTATAGTATTATAATAGTCACAAGAGTTTCATTAGCAATCCAAATTTGGATTTTTTTCATAGTATCTTCACACTGTACTAAAATAAATGGTTGGTAGTTAATACAAAATGTTTTAGCTATTCGAGGCTAGTCAGGAAATATTTGGTAAAAATTATTTGTCCGTTTAAAAAAATGGTTTAGCATTAAACTATAGTTTTACTTTTGATTGCTGATTAATACAATTGTTGTTGTGTGTACATTATTGCAGGCCAGTGGTTCCTCGCTTGTGATTGTGGATTGACACGTGCTCTTCACTACATTTTTGCTTATAACTAGAGCAATCCGAAATTTTTCTACGTACTCACAAATATTTTTACTTCGCGAGTGAGCGTCACCGAGAATTATTTTCCGAGAGGTTATTTTCCATAGTTTTTTAAAATAAGAAAGCGAACTTAAACGAAGCCGTCAATTTCGGTAAGTACATTGTTTTTTCAAATGTATTCTTGTGCCTAATTTAAAAAGTGTTAAGAAAAGACCCAAATAAATCATTTAAGCAAAATAAATAAAGTATATTATCGAAATATATATATATATATAAGCAGGTCTGTCGTACGGAATTATATTTTTAGGGAAGGGTAAATCCCTGGTTCGAGAGTTTACGCTGTGGGATAAGTATCGAAATTAAACAGGAGAAGAATTGGGGATATTAAACAAATGTTTGAAGTGAATATTTTGGGACAATGACTGGCAATATTTCTTAGCAATGATTCTCCCTACAAGAATAATAATATCAACGTGTTGCCTATTATTTTATAAATGATGAAAAAGTTTGCTGGAGAATTTCTGTCACTCCAAGCCATTTCGTTCAGATGAGTGTCTGGTAGCAATATTTCTTCTGTACTGTGCAGGAGTTCCACATATTCTGCCAATCAAAGGAGATTGAGCACATTCATGTTCCTCTGAAATGAAGACAATAGACCTATAAAATACGTATAAAATTAAAGGATTTAATGTTCACTGAAAATAACAGTTATTAATGAATATCATAGAATATTTTCTGAAGCAAAGTCCTCAAGCTGCTCCAGAGCTTGGCAAATGTGGCAAATGCTCTCAAAAAGCAATTTCCAGCCTCGCCAAAAATATTGTAGAGAATACAAAGTGCGGTGGAAATAGGATAATTAAATCTCGTGCAATTCCCCGGGTGAAAGCATGTGGCTCGTATGAATGCAAAATAGGACAATTCCATGGTGAAATTAGTCATGACATGCCTCTGCCATCATGCAAATGGAGGAAAGTGCAAGGAATGGCCAATGTTCACTCCGTCCTTTGTTGGTTTGACATATTGTCATCCCTAGGAAAGTCAAGATAACATTTTGTTACTATAGCCTAAAATGTTATTACTATGTGTGGGTGCCGTGTGGTTGGTGTATATATGTATATATAGTTTTACTATTATTATTACTTTCCAACCAAACTTTCCCCCGTATGTTCTTTTTCCCCTTTTGGTGGGATTCACGTCTGAACCCGCAGGTATTGATTTCCTCCTTGACGACCGTGCACCACACATTAAATTGGTTTCCCCACAACAAAGACTTTGCTTTCTTCAATAAAAAATTCGAGCATTGACTTTTACTTTTTTTTTTCTTTGCCCCGGCCTCTCAATCATTGATTTTTATTAGGCTCAAAGGACCAGTATTAGTACACATTATTACGTACGCATATGTGTATACAGAAGCACATCAAAAGCACATGAAATTTTCCACCATCCCTTGCTTTCCCTCCTGGAAATTTCGAACCATAAGGGAGAATTCAAGGGTCGATGTAGACACCACCTCTTAGTCTGGTGTGAGCTTCGACGAGCTCGTTTCAACAACGGATGAAGTACACAAGTCGTCCTTTCCCTCCACTGACATAACATGTTATTATCTAAAATGTAAATTTGGACAATGCGAAACATTGTCCATTTTTAAACCTTGATTGTTTGCTCATATCTAGATTATTAGGCCAAATTTGACCCTGGTTGGTTCTCATTTCATTTTTTTAAATTACTTGCAAAGTGATTTATTCACACAAGCAGTCATATGTATACGGTACAGTGGACAAAGCTAAGATACAATGGGTATTGAGATATTCCTGTACAGACTGATGGACTATTTAATGTTGAGAGCATACAAAAACAAGGCCAGGTTGGCTGGAAAAAAAATTATTTTTCCTTATGGTTTCGCCTCTCCTTTAAATAGCCTGCCTCGTGCTTGGATAATTTAATTAGTATTCATCTTCGTCAAGCTTGTAAAGTGTTCCTTCATTGAATCTTGGTTAACTTACATAACCATAAGTCTTTGCCGAATCATTCAAATATACGTGAATTGGTAATCCAAGACAGGTACAAAAGGTGAATAGATAAAAGTGACACGTTGTTGAATATGTATGTTATATGTATATCTACACCTATAGTCAATGTGTGAAATTCTAGTGTGCATTTAATAGACCTCCTTTGTCAAACATGAGAGCACCTCTTGTGATGAGAGTATTAACATTATTATTAACATTTTATCCTGAAGTCAATACCATTTTTTCACTTACCACAAATCCCTTTTATCTGTAAACCCTCCATGTTTATGTTCGCAAAGACAATGTGGAAGCTAGCTGAATCCTGCTGCAATTTTTCTGCTCATGTGTTTTCCTCTGAATATCACAACTTTTGTTGTTTTTGCAATTCAAAAGTGCACAAGATAATGGGCAAATGTATATCGATGCTTGAGGATTCTTTGCGACTACGTGCGCGGACTCTTAGACACAAAAGTAACTCACAGACATCAATTCATAAAACTATTGCACGGAAATTAACAGGGTTGTGTTTCCTCTTGCTCAGAAATATAAAAACTACAGATAAACATCCTATTTTATGCGAAATTTTATTGAGGATCTGGTCAGAAAGCCCCAACCAGATCTGATAAGAATGGTGAATTTTCCTGACAAAGCTAAATCAACAGTAAACAATGTTCATTCTTCAAGTTGGCGTGAAAAAACAGCCATAATTTGGCCAATTACTCTCGGATATGGTTGGGGATTTTTTAATTAGATATGAAACAAAAGGTTGCATCAAACATCTCGTTATTTTCTGGGCTCGGTCGCAAGCATGGGGGAGCATCTTATTAAATCAGAATTTCCGAATTTATTTTAAGAATTTACGTCAAAGTCCCTTTTACATCAAATAGTCTGTGTACTTCGTCGAAAATATAATTCTTCAGCATCGATTTCCTGGTTGCCTAACAGTAGCTGAGCTTTAGTAGCAAATACGAAATCTAATTTGCCGTATAAGTTTATGCACTGGCCAAAAATGAAGGAAGCATATCTGAGCATTTGCCTAAGAGTTATATAACTAGAAAAATTTGTATGAAGGCAGCTGAATAGGCATTTAAGCAGTTAAAATCCTGGATGACGCGTTGATGCACAAAAAGATGCTTAAGCTCGTGCGAAATGAAGGAAGCATCGCGGTCCCAATTTCTTCCTCAGCTTGATTGAGCGTGTCGACCTTATTAAGACGGTTCCTTTCATTTTGCACATTATAATCCTTGTATTGGGTAAGGGATAAGTGTTAAAAGGGAGGTTATTTTACTTTCAACAAATCTAATATGGCTCCCGGCTATGTGTTCAAAGACGGAGCTCACCAAGTCATGTCACCTGTCATCCTGTATCAAGTTTCTCATTAAGTTGGTCATTGATCTTAACTCACTTGGAAGGATTTTTTTTGTCGTAATTCGTTATATGTATGTACATATATATTCTTTTTCCATTTTTTCTCTTCACCCATTTTGCCGTGCAGTTCTTGGAAACTACGGAATATAATATGGTATGATATGAACCTTGTCCAAGCTCCAAATTCTTTGTATACGAGTAAATTATGCAGCTAGGGCTGCATCTCGATTTTATTTCCCCTTTTTTATTACAGCTATATAGCTACTATACGAAAGATAGTTAAACTGTTAAACAAAATGTAAAGTAATGTATTTCAGGCATTACTTTTTCTTGGGATACTATACATTCCAAGAGAAAGTGTCTCCGCTGCACGCAAAGGTAAAAAAAATAAATAAAGTGTGCAGACAAATACCATGGAAAATTCACGTTATTTCCTTCCAAGTCTGTTCCAAACGAGTCCATCAAGTCAAATGTTCTGTAAGTGTATGTGTAATCTGTGTGCTACTATACATATGTATATGTATGTACCGTACTTGTTTATTTTAAGTACGTACATTTTAGTCCAGCTCGAGCTCGTATTATTTTTTTTTTTTTTGTTATAAGGTATTTTTCTTTTACTTTCGACTAAATAAAATCTTTTATGTAATGACTACGTACCCTGCAAACATAATGGAGAAACTCTGACAATCGGGCCAGTGTTGAAATTTGTTTTTTTATTATGCCAAGCAAAAGTTTAGTACAATACGATTGTTTTGACTATTGTGTAATTTTTGTTTACCTTTTCCTAAGACCAGTTGTCACAAGAGGTTTCTCCACCCGATTTTAAATGTCGTATTTCCGAAGCCTCTTATGGTACAACGATCCACGTGTTGAAGTTAAAAAGTGTTCTTAGTTCTTACCATTGTGTCTGGATGCTCCACATATACATTATGTATGTAACAATTTATTCCGAACGTTCTAGTAGTTGCTCAAATACCCGATGGAATTGTCGATTTTTAGGAGGACTGATCAAATTAGTTCATCCTTGAAACTTCTACCCCTTTACCATTACTTGCCTCAACTCTCTTTTTGGCAACGAAGCTGTAACATACGACATATGCACGGTTAATCAAAGGACTGGCAACTGGCATGCTCACATTTGCCAGAATCCATGAATTCCGCGTAGAAAACATTTAGGAATGTACATATATATAGATAAATGTTCCATCATACGTTCCCTTAAAGGCTGAAAAAGTATAGTACAAATTTTTCTTTCCTTTCAAATCTCCCCTTCAAAACCATTTAGCATTGCTATCGCGAAAAATGGTAAAAGTTAAAATAACCCAAGACATAAATGCACTAAATAAGGTCAAACTAGGAAATTATTCCGCTCCACAGGGATTGAAAAGGTGTGATGTAAAAACTAAACACTAACTCAAATGTGAACCCGTAATAGTACTATAAATGTAATAAAATTACCCAATCTACCCACAAGGCTTCACCTGTAATATCTTACGCTACTTCCCACGTTACGTATTCATCTATGTATATATTATTTGGAAGCCGGAATCTAAGAGGCGATGCGTCAAATTGACCTCATTATTACGGGTGTAATAAAAGTCCCAAGCCATTTATTTGACGGGAGAGACAAGAGAGGGAAAGCATGCGGTGCACGTCCTGGAATACGCAAACGTCCTTTTCGCACCGCATTAATACTACTAATACGTGTGTAGTCATTTAATCACATGGAGGCAATACTGAAAAAAAAGGCACACATGTATATGTATATACCATGGTGTAAGAGAAAGAGAGAGAGAGAGAAAGAGCAGCGTAAAAGTAAATAATATTTTGGACAATTACATTACACCAAGCGTTCTTCCGCAAAGTTGCCTTGTATAGTAGTAAAAAAAAAGCGTCATGCACTATATACGACATTCACTGTTTAAACAAGGGACTAGGAAAGTTTTTTTTGGGGGGGAGGGGTGATGGGGTTGTATGTTTTGATATGTTTTTACTGTATAATTTCCAGGGAATGATAGACGATGTAAATGTGAATAATGTTTATATTCATTTGGCTTAAGCACAAAAGTAATATATAGATACACAGCATACAGGCTAACCCTTTTTCCCTGTACAAGAACATATTTTTTGGTTAGGTTTTTCGTGCTAGTCGTCTCGTTTCTCTCTCTCTCTCTGTCTCTCTCTCTCTTTCTCTCTCTGTTTCTTTCCCTATCCATCGCACTGGTACACACACACATTCGCTGTTGTTGAGGGAATACCTACCTAGGTTACTACCGAAAACTACCTCAGAATTCACACAAAAAGCTCCGTAGTGCATAAAATAAAAGCGTGTGCTAATGTCTTGTAAAGTTCCATTCCTTTTTCTACCGCCTTGCGGATAAATATATGGTGCTGTCGTGCTCTGTACAAGTCTTACCTGATATGTTTACTTGTAATAATTCGTTAGTATTGCTTGTTTTAAATAAATAGCTATACCCATTTTTTCGTCAGTGTTTCAATTAATGGTGTTGATCTGGTGATACATAGTAATCTCTTCTGAGGCTCTTACGAGTGATATATACATACATATGTGAAGAGGAAGGAGGGTGGAACGTGAAGGGTTGTCCTTACATACATAAATATCCTTCGAATCACTCTTGTGAACATACAAGAATCTCGTTTTAATTTTTGAAGACAGAATAACGTTTTTTTTAAAAATTGATAAATTACAAGGCCCAAGACAAATAGATCAACGCAACAAGATAAAAACATAGACATACGCTACAATGTTTCTATCCCAGAGTCTTGTGTGCTATAGTGGGGGGAAATGCGGATAATATGGAGCGGAAATGACTTCAAATGTGTAACATCTGATTTGTTTTCCCAATCAAAATCGGAAAAGACGGGGTAGACTCACAATAAAGTCAAATGACGTTCAATTTCCTTTGTGTGAACTAACTATAACAGAGTCTCAGAAAGAATTAAGTTGATGATCGATTAAATTCTCCCTTCCATGTAGTGTCTGGGAGTGTGTGATTTTATTATTCGATTATTTTGTTGAGCGGAGAAATCCTCTATTTATTCACTGTTCTCATAGCGGTGCTGGTGACAAGTGGGGTTTGTCATTCTTTATTGTGAATTGTGCCTACCACTATACGACAATAACCCACTGCCAAGGGTTGAGTGGAGCAGACGATTTTATTAGAGTTCTCCTATGTTATTACTTTATTGGTGACGGCAATTGGAATTCATGTAGTAATAATTCCGAGAGTGTGAGAGTTTTTTTTTTGTAAATACAATACGCACAAAGAGGTCATTCCATGTGATGGTAGTGCCTGTGCTTGTTGAACTGAATCATTGTTTATTTATTTGATGGTAGTATAATACTCTTTGGTATAGTGAAAGGACATTAAGAAATGTCATTTTCCTTCATTGATTCCGTGTAATACCAAGGAAAAGTTTGTTTGCCTTTAATTTTCCTCCGAAAGTTGACGTATGTACCTACAGTGTACAAAAGTTTCTTGTGAGAGGAAATCCCATTAAATAATAATACGGAATAAGGAACAAGTTTGGTTGGGACGAAGGACTGCCAGTAAATTGGGGATATATGGAGAGGAAAGGAAAGGAATAATAATAATAATCTACGCATTTCTCCACAAGAGATTTACCTTTAAAAGCTATAGGAGAAAACTTTGTGCCAAGAATATGTTTTAGTATGCAGCAATAAAATATAAATATATATTTAAAAAAAAAAAACCTCATGTACCTCCTGATGTGATATATATATATATATATATATATATATATATATATATATACAGATTTTGGGCATTAATTTGAACGGGGGAAAGTTTTCTGGAGAAGAAAGTACACGAGAAGGAAGGAGGTACTTCTTGTGATGTAATAAATGCAGAAAGATCCTTATTTTAAATGATTGTAATATTTTCCCACGGGACAGAGCAACAGTTGTTGCAGTGACTTTCACTGCCTCGCTCTTTCTTTCGTTTTCCCTCTCTCTCTACCCCGGACTATGCTCCTGTGCTGTATAAAAGAGTAAATTGAAAAGATTTCTCCCCGGTGGACCATTTTTTTTTACTACTTACAAAAAATTTGTAACCCTGAAACGGCGATATCAAGATGAGGTCAGTGTTTAGTGGGTCATACTCAGCGTTGAACAATCCAGTGGGGGATCAGAATGTGGGTCAAAATGATGTGTACCGGAGCACGACGAGACCTTCTTTTGACGGCGGAATTCCCTCACAAGTACGACCGGATAAATTCAGTGTGATGAATTCCGTGAAGCGGATATTTCGGGGTACTTCCAGTAATTATACCAGCTCTGGACCGCTCAGAGCTTCTCAGAGTGTTTTTGTTTTACCCAACATTCATGAGGACGCTGCATCCTCACAAATTCACAGTGCAGGAATCAATTACGACAGAATTCTCCGAAGGTAGTGGTTTAAAGTCTCCATATAAATTACATAATATATACATACATATATTTAATACGTCCAGAAACTCTTATTTTGTTCCCTTCATAATTCCTTGTTCAAAATATATATATTTTTTTTAAACTCCGCTAATTTTTCCTGTTGGTGAAGGTGTGAACATTATACAAGGTAATGTCAAATTAGGGAAAGGTATAGCTGTTATAGAGGACTTTACCACTCGCCCGTAAACACAAAGACCAATGCAAACGTTGAAGTTTCATTTTGAACGCTAATGCAGACACTAAAAACATTTTAGTTAGTGTTTCCTTTTACGTATAAAATCAAGTGTACGTGAGCACAGACGGTGCGGGAATAACCGGCGACGCCGCCAAATTTAAATTTAGTGTTTACGTTTGTGTTACTTGCCATTTGCCGTATTTGCGTTTAGCGGAGGGCTTGCTAAAGTCCTCTAAATTCACTTGGGGGAAATCAATAAAATAATTGCTGTATATAGAACGCATATACTGTAGCTCTATAAAAGACAATTAGCGCGGGTGTTCTTTTACTTCAAAGTATTTTGTAGTAAATAATTTAATCTAATCGTGGCTTTAGTGTTTTTCTTTTATGCCTTCATTCAATACATGTTTGGTGGTGGTATTTCCGTAAAAACGAACAATCTTGTGACTAGTAACAGTATAGTAAATCATGATTTCAGAAGCACAGAACGAGGTATAATTAGAATTCGCCTCGTTTTTAGAATCTTGTCATCACTAAATAATTTTACAAAAGAACATTTCCTGTGTAGTGCACATACAATAGTTTTTTTTTTTATGAATTCTTCAGTCTCTGCACATAAACAAATCGTAAAAGGAAGAATACTGCTTTGTGAACATATAAATACGCGTATGCACATGGTTTTTAACAGAATTGTCATATCATCACCAATTTGGCATTGTTTCACTTGTACTGCTCATTCAGTAAATTGTGTTTTTTTACGATTTCCATTGTTTACATGACTCACATGATTAGCATGCAGTCTCGATTTTACTGTCGGATAGTCCAGTTTTTTCCAATTATGTGAAAGTGTACCGTTTTTAATGTATTTACGCTTTGGTGCAGTAAATATATTTTTGATAGGGCTAGTGTACATTTTTATGGTACACTACTAGCACTTTGTATTTAGTGAATTTATTTTTAGTTGTAACGTTGTAAGTAGAATCCGATAAAAGTAAAGAATGGGCATTGTCATCCTCAGCACATTTTTCTTCCTTTTTATGCTTACCAAGTGCATGACCCAACGGTCAACTGCATATTTACAATTGATTTGAATGCGTAAAATACAAGTCATTTAATTTAATATTACGAAAAATTGTGGCCGATAAGACTTGTTTGTAGGATGATGAGATCATCCTGCACTTTCCTTCTCTTTCTCTAATATATATATATATGTAAAGTATACAACGAAGAAAGGGACACAACAATTGTAATAATTAGTAATTCCACGATGACGTAGGAAGCTTTTAAAACCTCTCTTGAAATTATAGTAATAAAAAAAAAACATAATAATTAAGAAAAAAACATGTTGACACTGGCACATGGTTCTGGCTTGCAATGGGGGTGGTGGTTGTGCGTAAATTATTTACCAATGCGACAGAGGAAATGTAATAATAATGAACCGACAGGGTGCGGCCAAAACAATCCCCTTGACGCTGATTTACCAACGCTGCTGCTTTGGTTATTTTTTACATTTAAAAATGAACGGGTGTGTACAGTAGATGTGGGTTATTATGGAATGGGACATTACTTCTAATTGAGATACAGAGTGAGATCTCAGAAACTCAGAATTAAACATGCCTGTGGGTAGTGGGTATTAATTAATATTTTCCTCGCCGGTTGCAGTGAATATTCCCCTTTGCTATGTAACTAAACTCAAATCAAAACTATATTAATTAATACTATGGATGGGGAAAGGCGTTTGCGGGGTAGATATTTTAATTTCGCCATATCCGCATTTTCTCAACGGATAAAATTAACGAATTTTTTCCGAGTTGAGATTTCCCTTAAATGTTTATTGCATGGAACGGTTAATGGAGGTAAACTAATGATTTCTTGTGTTCTTTCTCTAATTTCACAGGGACAGACCTTCAAAAATGCCTACTTCAACGTCAATGGAAGAAGCCGCCCTTCTGGGGTAAATAATACGCCACATTTTTATTTAATTTAAATAGCTATATGTGTTGGCTTTTGTGTGCCCCTTTGAGCTGTAGGTTGAGTCCTTCTTGCTTCATTCTGATGCTTCTAAACTCTCTACTTGAGATACGTAGATTTTCCGCATCTTTTTCCTTGTATAATTGTTTGCCCGGAGAGATTACCTCCCGGGTATTGCATGTTGCAATTCCATAATGAAGATACCATAACTCAAGATTGCTTCTGGCAGTTTTTGCACAATGTAGAGATTTACGTGACCTTGGTAGCACTACGCATTTATACACATATGTATGTGTATACACCCGTAAATGTGAGATTGTGACCTTTCCCTGGTTTTTTCTCCAATCCCGACATTTTTATAGGTGCATGAAATGGGAGCATTTTAGGGAGGCATGAGGTAAGCTTTTATGTTTATTGCTAATAACAGCAAAAAAAAAAAAAAAAAAAACATTAATTATGTAGGTAGTAGGTACCTTTTTGGGAAGTTTCGTAAATCCAGAATAATAGCCTGGAAATTAGTACTGAGTTCAGCATGAAAATGTAACTGCAGGGCAGAATGACAAGAATATGTATGAGCTTGACACCGTGTAAAATCAACATTATGTTCACACAGATGTGACAAACATTTTTGGACTTTACTATAGGTACAAAATTCACATGAGCCTTCCCGGCCAAGTAATTTCTGGACCTTAATGCCACTTGTTTCTATCACGCAGCCCCGTGGTGTTGGCCATGGTTCGGGAAGCACAAGCCGGTTGTAAATGATCCACGCTTGCAAAGAAGAAAGTGTACCTAGATTGAGCAAATATTTGTTGTTGGTGCAGTGTAGGATTTCAGATTACAGTGCAAAATGTTAGATAGAGGTGTGCAATAAATTATCCCTCGTGTGTGTTTGCCATCGAGTCAAAAAAGGGCTTCACCACAGTCTTTATGACAGTATTTGTATTTATTGATGAAACAGATGGAAGTAAAAAGTTACAAGTTACAAATGATTCCTACACACTAATAAAAAATTTCCGGACTTCTTCCTTGTCAGTCCAAATTGTGTAGTCATTACGATTTTTTCTCGAAACATGCAATTGTATCTGTTCTGTATGCATATGTGCATTACACACATATGTATATGCATACATACATGCATTTTGCTACCTTTATTAATTACCCCCAGGAACCATGTTTTTCCTTCTCCCTCCCTTCGTAAATTATCTGTGGAAAAATTGAAACTATTAGTTAATGAACTATTTAGCGTTGAACCATTCTCTCCATTTGTAATTATTGTGTCTCCCATAGTCCCATAGACGTATGATTAAATTGTCAGCCCTACATGCCTAATGCCTACTGACTAATTTTACTCTCTTGCGTATTTCCTAAATTAGTGTCCAAACAATCCATTTATAGATGCCATATTTACTTCCCTTGAACATGTTTGGATTGGGAATACATTAGTTGAAACTGTTGAAAGTAACATATAACATGGACCAGGGGAAATGTGGGCCAGTCTTATAGTTATCAATAAGTCAGCTTTGAACAACTTGGAAGGACTCGTTACTGACAGAAAATCGCATCTTGAAAGCCCTTGTTACAGAAGTGGAACACTTTCCTTAATGCATTTTGGCATCACGCAAGTGCTTTACACATGCCAGACTCATCAATTAGATTGACACGGTGGCAGGGGATGGTTGGACAGGGAATAGTGGAGTCACGGAGAGGTGTGGTCGGGTGGTACTTCTAAGGATTAAAACGGTGCAGAATGCACATAATCATAAACATATTGTTATGTACCAAAAGGTATACATATATGTATACATATATCTGTTGAACCTGGCAGAGAATTTTTTAGAGGATGCAAAGGAGATGCCGTACCAGGAAGCTGGGAAACTATAATATTATGATATACATGTGGACGTGGTAGAAACATTGGTATTTATTATCATATTCTAACCACATTATTTATGTTTCGAAGTACGTATTGTCCCCAATGGGATTACGAAAACAAGTGTATGACCAAAAAACATTTTTTCCCCTGTCCTTTGTATATAGCCAAAAGGCCTTATAAGAAGGTCTCATCTCGATAGAATGAATCATACACTTTATATGGTTACGATGAAAAGCAGTGACAAGTCTTGAAGTAATGCAGGTATTTACGATTTGGGAACCTTGCCATTGTCGTCTTCTTTGCATAATTTTCATTCTATGCAACTAATATTCGCATACAAGTACATGTGTATGTACATATATCAAGTATTACTTTAGGTATATACATATGTACAAAAGATTGTAGGATTTTAAAATGATTATTTTATGGTTGACTTGTCATCATTTTGGTATTTAGTTTTTGCTTGTATGTATTCCTTTTTAATGAACTCATTTAAGGGAAGGGAGGAAATCGCTGTCAGTGTACACGACAGTCGTTAAAATGTGTTCTTACGGCATTCTCCCTTAAAATTCCCGGAGAAGTTATTAACCCCTATGAAAGTTCATCGAAGAGTATTACTCCCGATCTCCTATAGGACAATTTGTATAAGAATTAATTAATCCCAGAGCTTTTTTTTTCGAAATTTGATAGATTAATAATAATCATTAATATTAGTTACAAAAAAATCTTGGATTGTCTCTCAGTTTGGACAAAAAGGCCGTTTCTGATTGCCTATCTGTGTGGGGCTATATGCTTCCATACAAGAGTGGATTTTTAGCGGCGAATGAAAGGATTAGAAATGAAAGGGAACTTTGAGACTTTTTGCCCAAGATTCTCGCTAGCTGGCTCTTTCAACTCGGTTGTTGGAAGTGGAAACGTTGATCTAATTTCCAACCCTTTTTTTTCGCAAACGTCTCCTGATAACCTGACCTAATGTGTTCGGTATGCACTTTATCATGGAGTTCATAATTATTGCATAATTAATGCAGACTAACGACATTTCGTCCATGCCTTCGACTCTGACTTCCCCTCAATTTCCGGCGTATCTTCTGGATGAAGAACAATTACATTATTTGACGATTAGATTTCCTTGTGACATCCCAGGAAATCCTTTCGGGTGGCTATCGTCAATTTATTGTAGTATGAGGAAATGATTTCCTCTTTTTATTCCTAAATGGAATTACACTGGATCATTAATGAAAATACCATCAACGGGTCTTCCCAGCATTTCTTCGCTCAAGGGAAAATTCGTCAACTTCATTCATTCTCGTACCTTTCTCTGCCTCTCTGATAGTAATTTAGGTTGCAAGTGGAAAGAAGTTTTGGGCCGAACTTTTTACTCTGTTGTAGTACACACGGGTGTTTTACATGGCTGCTACTACCCTTTAAAAAATGTAGAGGAAGCTAGTCCCAGGACCGGGTTGATGCGGTGGCTGTCATTAATTAATTATTCACATGGAGACCACCGCCCCACAAAAAAAAGGGTAGGGAAAAATGCCAAAAAAAAACCTATATTACATGCTCAGGAGAAACTTGGCGCGAGTATAGAAACCACCAAATGTCGAAAATAGACGTCCATTCAAACTAAAATGGATAATGGACCATAGAATACTATGTTGCTGGTTACTTCCGTGAAAAATATATGTAATTCCTGAACCGTGGAATAATTTTTTTCCTCCTATTTTTACGAATTACTAATCCAGCAGCCATAAAAAAAATACTTTCTCCCACAGTATAGAAGCTCCAGGAATGCTTTGTTGTCCACATGTATACGTATACGTACACAGATGGCATGTCGTAAGAGACTGCAAGTTGAGTGATGGCATGGGATCATACTAGTAGTAGCACGGAATTGTTCGTAATATCTCTATAGAAAGCTTCTCTGTCAATGAACTCTCTGGGATGAAAGTCCTTCTTCCCCTTGCACATACATTCTGTTCTAGGAAGGATTAAGTGTGGTGGGTGACCATTCCCATTGCCATGCATATTGTGTGTACATAGGTAGGTACACAGAATATGTGGATGATGATGATACTTGGTGTTCGAAAAGGATACATTTCCAGGAGAGAAAAAAAATGACTGCAAGGGGGGGGGGACATTTCTAGGACTTCTAAATTTTTCCGTCAGGCTATACATTTTTGGAAAATGTTGACGGAATTTCCCTCTTCCTTTCTCCGCTTGGAAAGCGTCCCATATCTTTTGGGAGGATATGAAAAAGAAGAGAAATTTTTCTGGAGAAAGAGGGGAGGGGAAGAGAGAGAAAGAGAGTGAGAAGACGGTTCCTCCCCGAAAATCTCTCTCCTTCCATGGCGATGAACTTTCCTATCGATTTTTGTACCGTCTCTTTCACTCTCTCGCTGTCTCTCCCCCTCTCGATCTCCCCCTCTCTACTCCTACAACTTCCCTCATATTGTAATAATGGAGCAAAGACCCAGACAACTTTATGAGAGAACTCTTTTCTTGTAGTAGAGATAGAAGTAATAATAATAATAAAAAAAATAGACCATTCCTTCCTTCCTTTTTTTTTTTGAAGAGGTCGATCTTCTTTGAGAAACCAAACGAAAGAAGGATAGAGAGGAGAAAGTATTACAAAAAAAGGGGAAAAGTCAGTCAAGTCATTCTCACCGAAATGTCTACAACCACTGACCCGTAGTTCCCCTCAAAAGCCGCGTGCTACCTCCTATTTTCCTTGGACTTAAGCATTTATCCCAGGACTTTCGATCAGTCGGGCACTAATTAAATAATAGGTTTGAGTGTCACACACAAGGAACATCCGTGGTGGACTTCTTTTTTTTTTTCTCTCTCTCTCTCTCATTCCAGTAAATACATATATTAGAGACTCAAGTCTTTTGTTATAATTCCACCCACCAAACAAAGTTTAGTAGGATTTTGACTTCCAGCAACGTTGGTTGACTCCCCCTTTTTCCTTCATTTATTTTTGGGCATAGCCCTTGCCGTCTCTCTTCCTGTCTTATTTTTGGCACCAAAGGAAATCCAGGAAATTTTCCCGGCGACTCCCACGTACTCTTAGAATTTGTGGGTAATTTTTTTTATCCATACAGATATTTCGATAACCAACACGGGATTGGTAGACACAGTAAATTGAAAAGAATATTAAATTATCCTCCTTCAGTAAAGAAAAATATTCCGTCTATTTCACGGAAGCATAGGTAGGTGAAGGGATTATTCGGTCCATGATTTGCGTCTGAGTTTCGAGGAAAAACTGCAGGAGAACCACAAAAAAAAAAAAACTTGAGGCCAATTTATTATCAGCATTAACCATTTTGTGTAAATAAACACTGTTCTTTTGACTGTAATTATAACTCTATCGTAGGAAAGGAAAGACTTTGGGTTTTTTTTGTGAGACCATTTTTCTAATTGACTGACTGCACTTTGAACTTGGGAGACGAGAGACTTAAGAAGAAGAAGAAAAAAACAGATCGAGATAAAATTGTGTTACTTATTCAAATCACTGTCTTCTTTTTTTTTATGATTCAAAGTAAACCTCTCACACAACTGTCTGACTTCTAAAAAGTTTGGTATTTAAGTCTTGCTCACATTACTGCGTTCTGATAAGGATTTACGGAGTAAAGATAATATCTATATAAGAAGCGGGGGATATTTAAAAGAAAGAAGTTCGTTTCTATTATGGCTACTCTAACAACATCGTACAGTGCTGGAGCTCCTTGGTGATTACAGACACAAATAATATATATTTTTTTCAATTTATTTTTGCATACTGCACTTTGGTCAATTATTACCATGCTATCGTCTTAGATTTGTTTTTTCAACACATTATCTGTTTTACTAGTCAGCAATTTTGTTAGCAGAGGTAAATTTTTTGTAGACTTAGCAAGTTCCTTTCTTATTAGTCTATAAAATCGTGCTCTCAATTTTACCAGTATTTTGTATATACACGTGGGTGTGGGCAGTAAAAGTAATTTATTATTACTTTTAGGTATTAATGTAGCTTTAGTGCGTTTATTAGTGACATCATAAACCTCCCATAATAGATATTATTTTTGCCGAGCAAATAAAAAAAAAATGTCTGCTACTCCAGAAAAAACGTAATAACGGCTAGGATTGTAGTTTTTGCTATTTATTTAACCTCTCGGGGTTAGATTAAGTCCGCTTGTGGACAGTGTTTTGAAAAATTACAGTGTGATGTAGTGTTTACGCAGGCGAAATTAATTTTTGTATATTGGCGACGCACGACTTTTGATGATGGCATTGGACATCCTTAATTAATTACATAATTTTCTTCTTAAGCTTATCAAATATTGCATTTTGTCTGCCCGCTTTTGCTTCTTGCATGACGCGCTCAACTGTGGCGCCCTCACTCTTGGCTCTTTGGCATGGGTACTGTTGCAGGAAGCTTGTGAGTAATGAAACGTTCTACGATGTCCTCCAATTAAAGTTAAATGCACTTGTGGTTGGTTTGGTTTTGTTTCTGTACACCTTTTCCTTATGAACTTGGTAATGATAGAGAGCATAGCTTGTAATAAGTCCTCAATAATATTGGAATATTAATAATCCCTCAGTTTGCTTGCGCTTGATGTGTCTTTAACCCGCTTTTTTTCTTCTTGTCGCAAGCTAGAAATTCATTGATTTTGCTATCGAATCTAAAAATTGATTTAAAACTAGAAATTAAATTGTGGAAACTTGTCATCTTGCAGGTGCAACCCCTCGGAAAGTATGGACGAGGTGGAGCTGAAGAATATCCAGCTTTCCTTCCCTTCCACAAGGACTTTGGCTAGGGGCGACAGCGTGGCGTCTGAAGAGCGGGTGGACACCAATTTTGGGTCAGTCCTGGTGGGAATCCAGGGTGATCGTTCCAAACCAGCCATTATAACTTACCACGATTTGGGTCTGAATTGTAAGTTATCGATTCTTCGGAAATGCTTCCTAATAATATTATCTAAAATACTACAAAGATTTCATTTTTCCTTGTTTTTTTTTTTTTTTTTTGAATTTACAATATAATCACTTGATTATTAATGAAATCAAAAGATCGAGTTAACAAAATCATTCTACATATGGCAATGATTATAGATTTCGATATCATTGACTTTCACAGATGTGTCGAACTTCCAAGCCTTCTTTAATTTCGTTGATATGCGGCTCTTGCTGCAGAATTTTTGCATTTACCACGTCAACGCTCCGGGGCAGGAGGAAGGTGCGGCTACCTTAATGGAAACGTAAGTAAAAACATATTTACATTCATGTTGTGATACGTTAAAAAACTGTACACATATTCCATTAAGTTATACTGTCTAATCCTGGAGGACATGACTAATATTTGGTTAAACAAAATTGTGTACTTATTCACAGGTTTGTGTACCCCACCATGGATGAGTTAGCGGAGCAGCTTTTGGATGTTCTCATTCATTTCGGACTCAAACGTGTTATTGGATTTGGAGTGGGTGCCGGAGCCAATATCTTGTGTCGTTTTGCACTCAGTCATCCAGAGAAAGTAAGTTGAGCCGTTTGCTATTGTATTTTTGTAAATATTATTTACATTTACAATACACATACATATGTATGTATATTCGTTTCAGAACCAAAACTGACCTAGCCACTATAGAATCCTTATGTACGATAGTCAGCTTTAGATCTTAAACGACGATATGTAGAATAAATAGTCCATGCTGTACTTTGATAATGACTTTTTACCGTTTCATGATACTGATGTGACTATTATTAATTTTCTTTCCAAAGGTTGATGCCCTTTGTGCACTTAACTGTATATCCACACAAGCTGGTTGGATCGAATGGGGTTATCAAAAGCTAAATGCACGCAACTTGAAGGCTAAGGGCATGACCCAGGGTGTCTTGGATTACTTAATGTGGCACCATTTCGGCAAGGTAAAGGGGTGACATTTTTTTTTAATAATTGGTGTATTTTTGATGTTTTATTATTAAATCTATATACTGTTCTTGAAGCAAGCCTCGGTGACTGACCTCGTATGTTTTATTTGTGTGTATACGCATGTATGTGTATAGGTTACCGAAGATCGGAATCATGACTTAGTTCATGTGTACCGCCAGTACTTTGAGAAGAATGTGAATCCCATTAATTTGGGCATGTTCACCGACTCGTACATTCGAAGGACTGATCTGGGCATGGTGAGGGAGCTGGACCCGATTCGGAGGAAGGAAGCCCGGACGCTCAAGATGGCCGTGTTGAATATCACCGGAGCACTTTCCCCACACGTCGATGACACCGTCACTTTTAATGGCCGATTAGACCCCGTCAACTCCACTTGGATGAAGGTACAAAGGGAATTAAATTGTGTCTAACGTTTTTTTTTAAGGATTGAATTACATGTTAAGGCCTTTTTCCATGCTTAAAACTAAATTCAAAACATTATTTTAGTTAATGATTTTTCGTCATGAATGATTTTATTTACTTAATTTATTTACGTAATGTTTTGTATGACACTCCAGATCCAGGATTGTGGGATGGTAATGGAGGAGCAACCAGCAAAATTGAGTGAGGCATTCCGACTGTTTCTACAAGGACAGGGATACGGTAAGTGATTTGCCCACGCGGTTTCTCCCATTCTTCATCATGTCCATTGAAAAGAACCTTGAAACAGCTACTTGAAATACTATTCTCTGAATCTTCTAAACCACAATTAATAATTCTTCTTCAGTAAATTCTGTAAACTTCAAACTTCCACCTTTACTTTTAACTATGATATTATTATTTATTCTAAACAGCTAAATAGTTCTCCCGTAGATTATAACAGCAACAAAAAAGAATACTGGTATTATTTCTTATTGTAGTAGAACTATGATTTTTTTTAACGTAAAAAACAATCAACGTTTTCGTGAAAGTGTTTATAATTTTAAGATTTTTTAAAAAAAATAATTGATTTCCATTTGACTATTATTGATATTTATTATTATTACTGTAATGAATTGATTGATCTTGTCTGGTGGTTTTTGTATTGGTGAGGTGCTGAAGCTGTTAAGGAGTGAGGAGACTATCTTGTACCCGCACTGATATTGTCTGATGAAAAAAAAGTTTTTGATTTTTTTCCATTTTTTATGTTTTTTCTCGATTCTCTATTGCTCTCCTCTGTGAAGCTCTAAAATTATTCCGGAAGAACTCGTTACCCGAAGGTAAATGCTTCTAAAAAGTCAGCAGGATTGTGGATGGAATGCTCTGAGAGATAAAATGGCCATTTTGCATTCATTTTGTTGTGTAAGTGTTTGTTAAAAAATGCATACAACTCACTGTCCCAACAAAGCTATACATTTTTTGGTTTCTTTTTTTTTCTGTTCTTTTTTCTTTCATTTTCTGTGACATATGCCACTAAACAAAATAAAAACGCAGATGATAATATATAATTATTATAATGTACAACAATAAACGCAACAAAATTAAGTCGTACTACATAATTTCTTCTTTTTTGTTGTCCTTTATTTGGATTTTTCTTATTTACCATTGATTTGATTTTTTGTATCTCTGGTCAGGAGGATCCAGACTTAGAATGCAGACACATTTCGCAGAAAACCCGCTCCACATACGCAATTAGAATGAGACTTAAAGTGGGAGAATTTATTATGTACTAAAATTTTACTTGAGTGGTACAGAATAGATTATTATAATGTCATGTTTTTATTTTTTAAGAACCCGTTTGTTTTTTGCTTGAAACACGGAGTTACATTCAAAAATGATTGTAGTTTATTTCTGAATGATATTCTTTTGGATTGTCCATTTCAATCAATAGACTTTGTTGCATCTGCAGGATAGAATATTGTTTTTCTTCTAGTTTTGTTTCTATTTCTTACTACTTGTAAATTTATTTTGGAATACTTTAACTAACGACTTCCTATTTTTTTTTAAACTTGTACCCCTCAGGTACTCTCCTTGTGAGCTGTGTGCAAGCAAATGTTTATATAATTTCAACAATGGCCTTCAGTTTGGTTCATGTCACTTTGATCAGTAAACTCGAAAAGGCAATGATAATGTTTTTTTAATAATAACATTGCATTTGGAATGGATTTTTTTTGGAATGTCTTGTTGGGAAAACATTTCAATTTCGAGGAAACTGTCAATTGTTCTTGCCTTTCATCGTTTTTTTTTTATTTCGTCTACATACAAAACCTCAGCATTCCACAAATTTCTTGCAGGGTTTGCTATACATATTACAATATTGTTTTGCTTCATAATAAGGCTTCTGCATGGGATAAAAAAACAAAATAAATTCGGGGTTCAAAATAAATAAATAAATAAAACATATTTTAGGACGAAAACGTCAAGGGCCTTCCAGGGTTCAATGACCCGCTGTATACTGTCTTTTACTATTCTGTCTGAATTATGATTTCCATAACACATTTCTTTTTATACACGACTTTTATGATTGCATTACGCAGTCAATTTTTTTTTCTCCCTTCTTTTAAACTTTTTTTTTTCAAAATATCTTGTAACTTGCCAACTTTCTTAGGAATCAAGTTATTTTGTTTTTTTACGAGCTTTTTTGACCCAAATCCCGCTGATTTGTCCCCGAATGCAAGCTTTTGTAGTGGTGTGAATGTCGATGCTTCCGTGTGTTTGTGAGTGTTTGGTGAAGCTATTTTACTAACTGTCGTACTATAAAAGTATATTATAGGGTTATAGAAAAGTACTAAAATTAGAAAATATTCCAGATGCGCAGTAAAAAGCCATATGCATTTCTGTTTGCTGTAACTCAAAGGCTTTTGCATTTGATCAAAAATTGTTACTATAAAAAAAATTATTCACCGTCAACTGTTTTGCTTCTATGGACTTTTACCCACCTCAAAAAATTGTTTTTGTAGTTTCAGTAAGTGGGTATAACGTTGTCTAACACTCCCTTGGTAGACTTCCCATTAGTGGTTTTGCCTTGATTCATGACACGCGAATGTGTACATATTTTGTGTCAGTACATGTCATATAGTGATTTCTATTGTTCTATAACATTTGTATTTTCATTCTCTGTGTGTGCCTTCAGTGTGCAAGGATGTTAAAATGAAGGATTTTCTTGAATTTATAAATTAATGTTTTGTGTATATATGAGTGAGAAAAAAGATTATTAGTAAATTATACATTACACTTTTTTGTCTTTTAGATGAATGAATGAATAATGTTGTAGTTGAAACTGTGACTTTATATATATACAAATATAGTTCCGTGCCTTTCAAAGAAGAAAGTGGCGTTAAATCGAAAAATGTCAGTTGATAGCGGGGCTGGATCTTCGGCGGGTTCCAGCGTTAGTCTCAATGGAGGATCTGGTGGGAATAATTCTAGTGGAAGTGGAAGCAGTGGGATTGTCACGCCCAAGGCAGAGACGAGCAACATGGCTCTCATCAATTTGAATGGCAATGAAGTGGCCAGCTCCTCCAAAATGGTCACTGGGGTGGACGTCCGCGTTCTTGACAAAGGCCTCAATGACATTCGTATTACGGAGAACCCCATTTCTGAGAGTCCAGAACTGTCCTCGGCCAAACCGATTGATCCGAAATGCTAAAAAAAAATACACCATTTTGTAAAAATACACTTGCAAACAAAAAAAAGAGAACGAAAGAATCCCACTTTTGTAGTTACTCATGTAGTACATGTGCAAGCCTTTATATTGATGGCTGCTATTTTTTAATTTTGTTTTGTTTCTAGTATTTAGTACCGCTACATTTTTGTTTAGACAACAAAATATAGTCGGATTTTATAGTAATCCCTTTTTATAATGATTAAGCCGAAAATAAGGTCTGTGGTGGGGGGAGTGAGAGGCACGGCATAATAACGTGGACGTCTGTAATAGTCTATACAGGTACGTATGGAAAAAAAATCCCTCTAAATCAATTTCTTAATCATTATTGTCACGAGATTTGGGAGAAAGTTTTTTTTAAAGCCCGTAAAAGACATCAAAATGAATGCAACAGACCATTTTGTTTTTGTTTTTTTTCGTATTTCGTTACATTTTCTAAATGAAACAGGACAGCTCTTTTTAAAGTCTCACGTGTAAAAAAAAGTCTCTTCCTCCGCACACATACAATTACCGGTGACTTCTTGGGTTTAGTTTCGAGATGTAAGAAATTAAGTTGCTGTTAATTAAGCAATTAATTTTGTAAAAAAAAAAATTGTCCGTGTACAAAAATTGTGTACACGGGTTTTTGTGGGATTCATGTCTTCTTCTTAAACATGAAAGTTATTCGGGAAAAAAGGCCGAGAACGTTTGTAGTCGGTTAATATTAGCTAATATTACACTTGTAATGGTAAGATACATGATACTGAATCTTAACTAATGTCATAGTTGATACTTAAATGGTGCAGAGATGATTTTTTAAGACTCGAAAAAAAATTTCAATAAAAAAAGCAGGTCAAAGGCTGAAAAGTACATAAGGAGTATGTGTAGTAGTACAAGCGTACAGAGAAATTTGTACAAGCAGGAGTATAAAAAATGTTAAAAAAAAAAGATTCACATCTCTGTTCGTAAAGAAGGTAGTTTTCGCATAAAAATGTATAATCTAAATAATGTATTTGATACGACATTGCAACTATTATTATTATTATCGTTGACAAGAGAAACTGTTATTATGCGCGGATTTTTTTCGAGACCGCAGCAAATTTTTTATACATGGAAACTCCTGGGACTTTGTACAGGAGTTGACAAGAGCATGAGCCACTAAAAAGGTCAATTTTTTAAATTAAAAAACAAGACAAACAAAGGACGATGAAAAATATTGTGACAAGTGGCAGCTATTTTGATGTATTTGACTGTAAAAAAAAATATTATACTATAAACATTTCAATCTTATTGTATATGTACGCAAATTCGCACTTTCGATATACACAATGTATGGTACTGAAATATACATTTAATTGCAAATTTGCAAATAACAATGTGTTGAAATAAGCGGATAACATACGTACTACATACTAAACAAACCAAAGTTCTTGTATGGTGAAAAAAAAACTACTGGAAGAGAATTTTCGAACAATAATAATTACCACTTCTTACAATTATTAATAACACGTGGCAATAAACTTAAATTATAGGACGGGATTCTTGTATTCACTGTAATACAAATATACAAAAATAAAAAGAACACCTCGTCATAAATATTCTAAAAAACACGAAACAAAAACAAAACTTTTGACAACGACAGTGACTGCTCCTGAAAAATGGAGGCAATAATTAATTGACAAGAATAATTGTATTCGAATATTAAAAAAACACACACACAAGATACAATCCAATTAAATATGTATAGTTTCATATTATACATATGTACATTTGCCTTAGAAAGCGCACTCCTCGGTCAAGTGCCGTAGAATTGTTTGTTGGGAGGAGTTTCCGTAGTGTTCATTAACAACTATTCGTAAGAAAAAAATAATGAATAATCGAAGAACAGCATTTGTATAGTTACAAACGAAAAAAATTACACGACATGTACTTCCACTTATATTTGTATACTACTACTACTCCAAAAAATTTTAAACATGGGAAGGTTTTGAAAGGGTTAAAGATTGATTTTGTGCGACGTGTGTGCGGTTATGGATTTATTTTGGAGAAGGTAGTTGCTTGTTATTGTAGTTTTTAATAGATACACACATACATTCTCTTAACCTAGTCGTGTCTTTGGTTGGTATAATGTGCTCAGTCAATTATACAAAAAACAAGCTTTAGGTGTTATACAATTTTGGGATGGATTCAAACCAAGTGAAATTTAGTGCTTTAATCATTGTTTTAAATGTAGAACTGTATACACATAGTTATAACCGTAATACATTGTATAAACGCCTTTGTTTCTGGTTTTTTTAAAAATATGTATACAGAATGTTTTGTTTGTATAGTTTCTATACATAGAGGAAAAGTATTTTTTAGAATTATATTTATTTTGACACCCTAATCAAAACTATGGATTACAAATAAAATTCACTGAATGATGATAAAAAAAATGTCACATACAAAAATGTTCACAAAAACATTTACAAATTATTGAGATGCCTTAGAATAACAAAATGAATACAAAAACGAACTAGAGAACTGCACAGTTTGCCGTTTCCTCTACTTACGCTTCTAAAAAAAATCATTTAATTTTATAATGATTATTCAATTCTGCATAAATTGTAACTTCCATTCATTGTTTGTGAAATAGTAATTTAATTGAAGTAATTGAAGGCAGAATTTTTCTTCGTGAGAAAAGAAAAAAATTACATAATTCACACCACAAACAACGTTTGGCCATCCTTCAGTAGGCCTGCATAATTTGGAACATCCATATTTTTAAGCTGTATATTTCATATGCTATGCTACACGTTTTCTGTAAAGCAAAGTAAATGAAAATGAAGTGTATGAATTTTTTGATATTCGTAAAAAAAAATATATTAATAAAAATGTTACACCTATAACCTTATTACTTTTGCAGCAATCACATGGCATGAACATCCTAAACCTCAACATCTGAATCCCGATTTTGAACCAAAATTTTCGACAATAAAAATTAAAAAAAAAAAAAAAGTAGAAAGAAGCATATACATACGTAAATGGAAGACTTTCCCATCTCCTTAATTACCACCATGTTATTCCTATGTGTTTTCCCATGAGTTTAATTTTAATCCATCTCAAAAGTTAATCCTTATTAATGTACATGACGTACATATTTGTACATGCAGATCAACATGCGTGGCATGAGAATAAAAAACGCTTTTCCTCACGATTGTCCTCCTTCTACAAGGAGTCCGTGGAACAGACTGAATAAATTACTTTCTGGTTATGCCGCCTACAACACTACAACTCATTAAAATGTGGGACTTGTCACTGTTTATTAATAATAATTTAATTCACCACAATTAAATTCCGACTAGTCTGCTCCCATATTTTAAGATACCAGATGGTACCTCACTTTTTTTTTTTCACTCTCACTAACCATAAAATCTTGTCTTTATCATCAGGTTTTGGCTCTCTAACACTTTCTACAGCCATGATGGCAGTTGGAATGCCCTAACCAAAAATAGAATCGGAAATCGGAACATTGATTCATAATACAAATATTGAACATTATTAATCATACCACGCCCAAAATAGATCCAAAAAATCCGATCCAGCATCAGCTTTTGAAACAATCGCATCCCGAAACTTTCACCAAATGTAGTACATACATATGGGATAGGTATTTAGTAAATAATGCAATCTGAGCATGTATTTTGATTTAAAGCAATGCAATCTGACAATGTATTTTATTTAAAACAATGCATATACAATGTTTTTTTTTTCTCAAAAAATAATTTCTACACGACTTTCTCCCGATGGGAAATCCGAATAGAAAATGTGGGAAAGACATTTGTAGGAATTTTTCAGTAGTTTCTCCCTTTTCAAGCATAGATTATTTTTCTGTGTAACATTGCAATTGTTATTGAGTCCAATAGGTATAAATGTGATTTCCACAAAATACTCTTTTGGGTCAATTAAAGTTGAAAGGAAATGACTCACAATCAGACATTCTTCCAGGAAAAAACCTTATTTTTTAATAAAAAAAGAACGGTGGACGAGAAGCGCGGGAATATTTGAATTTGCTTGTATCTTATAATGTTCCTATTTTCTGATTCCATCCATTTATTTTTCTCTCTCAACCAATTCAGAAGTATATAGGAGAAAGCTTCATAGAGGAGCACATGTATTTAAATAGGTGTGTGTTTGTGTTTTTGTTTATTTTAGTTATTACAAAATACTAGAATTAATTGACACTTACAATATTTGTTACTTTTATCTTTGACCGTACCTCCCAACACAAAAAAGAGCTTGACCTCTCTTGACAAGGAAAAAAAAGTCATTTGTAACCTTTTTTTGCTATACGCGGAAATCCACAGGACTTGTGTGGTTTGACTCACTTTTAAGCAGTGACATCAGAAGCAACAAGTGCATCATAAATTGTTGCTGAATCAAAAGTATACATCAGCCCATCAGCTACCAATTGGTTGATTATGTGAGACTTTTAGGTACAAAACAGGGTTTATAGGTACAAATTTATAGATTCAGAAAATAAAAGTCTTCCCGGACCCCGACTAATAGAATGTGGAATTCAGCGGTGATCATTTCCCTTCTTTGTGGCCTTGTCATTCCAGGTATGCATTTTCTTTATAAATCAAAATATTAAAACTTGATCAAACATTAATAATGCCGCCGGAAAATTGCCTTTAAACCCCGTAATTCGGTGGGTAAATAGTTGTGAAAATTGATTGGATGTAAAAAAAAAAAATTTTGCTCAGCAATATCACTTGAATCTGGATTGGGAAATGATTGATTCATGTTGTTTTTTCCCCCATAAACTGTAACCGTAAGATGATGATCAATGATCAAATTAAATGATCAGATGATTTAATTTTGTGTTACAGGTGCGGAATCCCTTAAATGTTACAGATGTCTTGCCTTGGACTGTCCGGAAGAGCCCCTATTTTGTAATCAAGTCCGGGAGTTTGTGATGTCTCAGCTTCCGGAATTGTACTACGTGGACCACAATTTACCTCAATGTCCCAAGCCAAAGGATGAAGAGGAAGCTTGGTTGATCATGCAGAAGACCTACCCATCCTCATTTGCTTGTGGAGCCATTCAAGAGAATGAGGCCACCTGTGTTTTGGGTCGATTTCAAGTCGTCTCCAACCACCCACCTGCCGATGTGAATGTGACCTCTCACGGGACCGTGATGGGATGTGCTCGGAGGAAACTTTTAGAAAACACCGTGATCCAGTTCAATTACAGGGATCCAAAGGTCAAGAATAGCACGGAGAGACAGGTGACCATCAATAAATGTCACATCACGAAGACCCAGAGGAATCCTCACGATGGCTACTCCATTAGACATTTCATGGAATTGGAGCATTGCTCCAAGTACACGGACATGTGCTATGACCGGGAATTCTGTGTTCTCCCTCAAATGAGTGCCATTTTACCCTTCCAGGATCAATCCTATGGACCATCCATCCCTATGATGATTATTATCATTTTTGCCATCATTCTCGGCGTCATGGTCTGTGGTTTAACGTTCCTGGGTTTTAAATATGTTTAATCCTAATTCAAAAGTATAGCTCGAACGAATGTGATTTTCTCGATGACTCGTAAAATGAGTATGTTCCATTACCAATATTATTAGTACTCATCACACAACGTTCAATCTCCAAAAAAAAAATGTAAGTGGATTTCTGAAAAACAAACGTGTATCCGTGCCAAAGTTGAAGGAAGATCTATATTTTTATGAAAGCAAGATCTACATACACCTATGAATACCTATGAATACATTAAAGCTGTATACTTGTGCCTTATCTCGGGCCTGCCAAACCATTCCAATCAGGAAATTATTAATTGTGTAGGAAAAACAAATTACCTACATATAATTAGTGTTATTCCAGCCAGCATGTGGTGACCGGAAATGTGCATACGCTAACATTTTATCAGTTTGTGTCCAGCATATCATTGACCTAATCACATTCAGTTTCCACGTATGGTTTTTATTATAATACATTTTTATAATAGACAACTATTTTGAGATCTGCCATCGATCTGTCTTTGTTGATAAGTATGTGTTGACCTCTTACATTACTTCGCGTGCAATGTTTACAACCTATTTGTACATTTTACTATTGTTAAATACATATACTATATTATACTTAATACATATTCCCTATGTTATTTCTAGTACCATTTGATCTGGTGAGATCGTGAAATGTAAAGATCTGGTTTTGAACCAAAACCAAATGTATACTGTCAGTTATTACCATGTTGCAGCTTGTATGTTTGTATTCCAGCTCTATGTAGTTGTTATTAAATAAAACGCATTACATACGTTATACGTTACTATTAAAAGACACTGGCTTGGCTACGTTGATATTTCACTCTTATTCTGCAAGGCCAATGGAAAAAAATTCTACATAGGGAAGAGATGCAAAAAACAAACTAATACCTAACACCATACACAATACACATTGCAAAATGGCATTTTTTATAAAAATGCGTACAACGCTGAAACTGATTAAACTGCCTTTCTTCGAGAACAAGTGACCAAGGAATATCAGATTCACCATTCACCATTTTTCATCCATTAAAATGCCTTATGATTCAAGAGGTTTTTTCTTTTGGAAAGCGTTGACAAATGAACTTAAACCACTTTGGATCCCTCGTAGTCATATGTACATAATTATAGAGGACAGTGTTTTTAAAATTAGTCATCATCAGCGTTACTCTCGTTAACGCACTCGCTTACTTCTATTCTAATTAAAGAGTTCCGGCATGCAAATTTATGTAATCAACTGAGTCCACGCAAATAAATGCTTCCCTTTCCGTTTTTTTTCCTTCGCTTTCACGATGAAATTGAAATCCCTTTTAATTCTTCGCTCTTATGCTTCCAATATACATAATTAGGGAAGCCAATCTTGACGTATTCATGAGGAGAGTACTGATTTGGAGGAGCCTGGACTGATGCCTCATGATATCCTCATCATCTACTTTCCGAAGGAAATCACCAGTGAATGATCGCCGTTTTTATAAATATTAAATCTAATAATGATAGCATTTTTGGTTCAAAATTCCAAGAATTGCTGCAGATTTGCATGGCTCTGCAGGGAGTCCTCCCCGTTAATTTTTTGTTCGCCTCACATTCCCTTTGGCTTCTCGAATTGATTTTACGAAAGGTCAAAGCTAAAATTGATTTGTGTGGATCACTTTTCTCCTAAACACTGCTGCATTTAGGAAAATCTCCTGCTGTCTATGTACTTATCTGTTGTCATATTAAAATTATGATAGCTGTAAAAAACATGGTATAAAACACGGGTTTTTTCGTTCCACTCAAAAGTGATCATTTATCACTGATTTGAGGACGAACAATTCTGGCTTCCCTAAATATAATATGCATACGGTTCAGGAATAAAAAGAGAACATGTTTCTTTGGAAGTAAATGACTTTCACTGGGATAAACCCTCGTCATTGAAAAGGGTTGGATCTGTACGCAGGTATACTTTCATGAATTTATAGAAAATATAATAATTCCGTCACAATTTTTTTTTATTACCCACATGATGTGAAGCACCTTCTGGTGACCCCAATTTCGGCGAAGTATAAAGACGGCTAGGGGCGAATGGGATCCCATTCTTTGACAGGAACTACCTTTCTCACATTATCCACCACAAAAATGGAAACTCCTGGTGTCGTTGCCCAAATCCTGTTACTAACTCTTGCTTCGTCCTGCGTCGTTTGTGATAACTCCACGGCGTCACCGGACGCCAACAATGATCGACAGAGATTGAATTTGCAGATAAACCCACAAGGTTGAGTTTCATTTCATTTTGTTTTTCAAGAATAATAATTTCCGTTCTAGCCACTCAAAACCATACCGAAGACCGAAGTACAGTAAATTATCAATTAATAAATTATCAATTAATACAAGGTCTTTGTAGGTATTAGTTAAGTATAACATAATTTTGGCAAGAGTTATTGGTGGAATCATTTCAGATCACGTGTACAGGCTTGGGAATCTCATTACAAAAGTAATTTTCCCCCTGAAGCCCCATAGCAAAGCCACAGCGCGCCCTACCACTCTTCAAGTGGAGAGTAAGTAATACAACTTCCTAATGTATTATTTTAAATTCCAAATTCATGGAAGCAAAGAAAAAAATGTGAAAAAAGCCGTTTTTTCCATGATCTGAGACGATGACCATAATATACTCTCCAAAGCTATGGTTACTTCATTTTTCACGGAGTAAAATGACTGGAGAGAGTTCCAGTGGAAAATAGGACCTGGTATAGAGACATTTAAGGCAAGGAAATAATTCTCTCACGATTGATTTACACTACATTTTTTTGTTATATATTTTGTAGCTACCACGCCTCGCCCCTACCCAGTCTACCCTACACCCTACCCCCCATATCCGTATCTACCAAATACCTACCCACAAAATCCATATTTACCACCATACTACTACCCCCTTTCCAACAATGCTTTTATGATGACCACTTATCCAATGCCGGGCATTAACCCCAACAACATCTTTGGAACGACCTACCCCGGGTATTACCCCAACCAGAATAATCCCACTGGGGGATACCAACCCCCTAACACAAATAATCCGAATTCACCAGGGAATTTCCCTCCTGGTGGTGGGGCACCCAATCCACCCACAAATCCTGGTCCATATCCACAACAACCACCTGGACCACCATCACAGGGACCGCAAAATCCTGGATATAGCCCCTACCAACCCCAACCAGGGCCTCAACCAGGGCCTCAACCACAGCCGCAGGGACCTCCATCACAAGGATCTCAAACTCCTGGATATAACCCCTACCCACCTCAGGGAGGACCTCAACCACAACCGGGACCTCCTGCTCCAGGATCCCAAAATCCTGGATTTAATCCCTACCAACCTCCAGCAGGACCTCCGCCATTACAACCTCAATTCCAGCAAGTACCCCCACAGTCCCAACCACCGCCTGGAGGATATCCTAATCAACCGGGCTTCCGACCTCAAGGAGGTTTCGGGGGATCTCCTGGAGGATACAGTCCTGGTAATCCCGGAAATTATCCATATAACTCTTACTACTCCACTTACTCCGGAAACTATCCTTCGTACAATCAGGTGTCTCAGCCACAATACCCCCCATCAAGTAACGGTTACTACCCACAGTACGCCGGATATCCCAGTGGTCAGTATCATCCTTCACACCGGAATGGAGAGAACAGTACCGGCTCTGATGGAGGGCCACAACCCCTGGTGGTTCCCGTTGAAAGGGAATCCATCATCAGCACCTCCGAACAATTTTTGAAGTCTACCCTTCCCAGTTCCAGCAATACCCCCGAGAGCATGAAACGGAGCACCGTCGACAATGTGACGGGGAATGAATTGGTTGATTTGGAAGACGTCCGAACCGAACATGCCCACCAGGAAAATCAGCAGGATACTGCCGACGGGAGTGTCATTGAAGGGCTACCCGTGGACGCTAATAATCCCATTGTAACGGACGTAAAAAGTGCATAGCCCCTCCAGGTATTATACCAGTGGAGATTCAACTTGTATTGAAAAATGTAAAATTACCCGCTCATCCCTTCAAGTAGCCTGATATACCAGTCGCAGAGCCTTCTGTTAGTAATTCAATGTAATTCAATGTAAATGCTTCTCCATTCCGCTGTACTTAACTTATTAATAGTGATTGCAAACTATGTACATTCTCTTTTGTTTTGCTAAGATCATTAACACGTGCGTAAATGCCAGGAATATTTATTGTGGTACGTAATCGTCAAACATTAAACCAGGATTTTCTTATGCTCTCCCATGCATTTAGTTGGTTTAGTACAGTAGTTGTGTATAAAGGAAAAGGCTATGAAGGATGAGGAAAAAAGTCTTTCTTATTTTTTGAGTTTGTGATTATCAAATAAAACTAATAATCTGTGTGAAACCAAACTCCAAGGCTGGTTTTGTACGCACTTCTTCAATGGACGTTAATAAGGCTCATCTCTTTCATATCATGCGTGAGCAATTGACTATGATTAGTTCTAAGGACATTCGTCTGTTAGCACAATTGAGTTTTCTGACCTCAATTTTGCATGCTTTAGATACGTTCCAATTCCAACATCGTGCATCATGTCTACAGCAGAGACATCAATTTACAAGTACGGCCACTCCAAATTTCCCGAGTACTTTAATTCACTTTGAATTGATTTTGATTAGACTACAATAAGCAATACGACAACCAAATAACTGATGTAATTGAAACTACATTTGAGCTCAGCATGATTTTGTTTTCGAAATGGTATATTATGTAGCAGCTTGGCTATATTACTGTAAGTACTGTATACAAAAGGACCAAATTCAGCGATGATTAATTTCATAATCCACGAAAGAAATTGAAAATGTGTGGTGCACTTGAAGACACTGGATTAATGACAACACACATGAGGGACAGATATCGCATGGATTTCATCATGTGCATGCATTGTATGCATTAATGTATTTATACGATCCTAGTACGGGGATGACAACAAGCAAAGGTCTATCACGATTCACCACTCAATTTCCACGTTTATGGAGATGCAAAATTGGAATCAAAGCTTAACAATTACGTAAACAATAGGGTAATCCCCACTTTGGGTGGTCTCCGCTCCAAATAAATACAATCGCTAAATCTAATCTGTAATGCTTGACAGGGACTATCTCGATGCCTTCTGGAGTAAATATAAGGCCGGCTTCCCCTCGTGTACATTGTTCTGGAGAACTGTGACAGTGCCCTCTGAATATTTGAGCATTCGAATTTTCTAACATTAGAATTTGAGCTTTAATTCTTGTATCGATTATTAGTGGCAAACTTAATTTTATTGAACGCAATTATGATTGCGGAAATCCTTGCCACCCTTTTGGTTGCCACACTTGTCCTACTTTTGGGACTTCTGGCCTACGCCCGCTGGAATTATGGTGTTCTGGAGTCATTAAATATCCCTGTGGTGGAGCGCTCTCTTTTTCTTGGTAGTACTCCAGACTTACATTTGAAGGTTCAACACTTGGAAGATATCGCAAGATACAGGAAATATGGGCCGGTTTATGGGGTATTTTTAACCCACTTGAAATTCCTTGGAAACTGTCATTAATGCAATTATCCTAATCATGCATTTCCTCTCACGCATGTTGCATGAGGGTATAGAAATGGGACAGATCAATTTGATTTAAATTCAAAATCTTAATTGACCTTTCAGGTGTATGAGGGAAGATACCCGCACATCCACTTGTGTGACCCGGAGCTGATTAGAATGGTATTTGTCAAAGATTTTGATCACTTTCGCAACAGAAGAGACATTGAGCTGGGAGATCCCATCATGAATGAGATGCTGGATTTCTTGCCTTGTAAGTTTATTTATTTTTCTTCTTTTTTGCAGTCCCCTGTAAACAAACCGCTCCCAAAAGTTATGCAATGTGCCAGCGAATATTTTGATTGAAAAAGTGGTGAATGCAGATGCAAGTGACATTCCATTGACTTTAAAAATTCATGGCCCAGATTTAACGTGACAAATTCAATGAACGCAGATGACAAATGGAGAGTTTTGCGGCAGATGTTAACTCCTTCGTTAACTGCAAGCAAGATGAAATTGATGAGCCACAGAATTAGGGAAAGTGCTCTTGACTTCTCCCAATGCTTGAAGGACAAATTTGAGAGATCTGGGAAGGAGCGAATAACGATAAACACACGAGAGTATGTTCTTGATACCAATGTTTTTGTATTTAATGCTTTAAAATGTAGTATATAAATGACCCAACCAAAAACATAAATATGTGCATGGCCATGCTTGAGGATTGATTCCGACTAAGTGAACCGACTCCTAGATGCAAAAATGAATATACGATATATCCAGATAAATTGTAAAAATGATTCCCCATAAACTGACAGGGGTGTTTCCCGTTGCTGAATATGCACTTGCGAATCTGTAGTAAAAAAAACAGTCCCTAACTGACCAGAAATTCCCAAGTTATGGCGGCTTTTAAAACAAATTAAAACCAGGGAAAATTTCTGGTGCTTGAACATTGTGCAAGAAAACCTCCATAACTTACCCAATTCTTAACGGAACTGGATAAGGATTTTTCTATCGATACGCAGTAACATTCTATATAAAAAAAAAGCTTTTTATCTCGTTTCTGTTATTTCTAGCCGTGTCTGGAATACATTATATGGAATCATTTTCAGAATTACTCAAGTAATCAATTTTGTATCAAAGAATCCATGCACTTTGTCTAAAAGAATCCCCAAGCGTCGATGTTCTACAATGTGGATTTGTGGAGACATAAATGTGTGAAGGTTAATTTAGAGCCGTGAAAGAAATTGAAAGTTTTTTATGCATATTTTTTAAACATTATTTTATGGCAGGACTTTTGTGCCTTCCGCAATTGACATGATTGCCAGAGGCTTACTGGGTCTGAAGACTGATAATCCCTTTGATTACCAGAGTGAGATGTGTCAAAATTTGGAAAATATGATGGCAGAGGGGAAGGACCCGTCCTACATGTATACTCTTTCATGTAAGCTTTCTTCTGTTGACCATACTTTCGATCGGCATCAATCACACAATTAATTCACGGGCTTTTCACACATGTATAATATCATGTACAAAATAATTGTATTCCATTACTTTTATTTTATTAATTGCCCCAACTTTAGTTTCTTTCCCAATTTTGAACGCCCTGGCCCCCACTGTTGCTGCCGGTCCAATTGAATTTGTAGCTAATTTTTTTCGAAACGCTGTCAACCTCCGTTCCTCGCAAAATGTGAAACAAAATGATTTCCTGGATAAAATTGCGGAAATGATGATGAAGCTAAATTCGACGGAATTTACTGAGTTGGGAATCACAGAGCCAACAGTTTTAGGTCAGGCCGTTGCCCCACTTCTGGCCGGATATGATGCCATCGCCACTTGTTCCATCTTCCTCAGCTACTACGCCGCAACGCACCCAGAAGTTCAAAAACGATTGCAGGAGGAAGTGGATGCTCACGTGGAGAAATATGGGGATTTCTATTACGAAAACATCGGTGAATTGGAATATCTCCATGCATGCGTGAAGGAAACACTCCGTCTGGTCCCACCTTTCATTCGACCGGAGAGGACTTGTACCAAAGATTGGGAGTACAATGGTCTAAAAATCCCTAAAGGAACCGTCGTCATGATTCCGGCGTGGGCAGCGAATAGAAATCCCGAATATTTTCATGAGCCCGATGCCTTCAATCCCGACAGATTCTTGGATGAGAGTGACAAAGCACAACAATATGGATTTTCCACATTTGGACACGGACCAAGAAATTGTATAGGAATCAAGTTCTCTTTTGATTCCCTCAAATTGAATTTGTGTCAACTCTTCCGAAATTTTCAGGTGGAAGTTTCTCCTCAGACGGACGTCAAATACAGAACTGGAGTAGTGTTCCTTTTACAATATCACCCGTTTTTATTAGATTTAATCCCCCGCAATATGTAATATAATGTAATGTTCCGTCTGTATTCAAAGCGTATGCTCAGCCAGTGTCAGCAATGTTGATATCTTTCATTCCTGCGTGTGTATTGTAATTTGTAATTTGTAAATTAATTGCTTGAATGCTCATTGTGAGTGTGATGTATTGCGTAGAGGTATTCTCAAGTGTGACTGATATAAGTACATATTAAAAAAAACACGATTTCCATTCATGACTCTGACATTAGTAGTACCATTGTTGTCTCGCCTTTATTGTCCGCATTTTTTTAATTTTGAATCATATTTTGAAAGTTTTGAAATCATTCAGCTCCTATACTTCAATGGATAAGACAATGGACTGTAAAGTGAACAAGGCATCTTTTGAACTATCTTAGTACTTTCCAAAACTTTCACTTGCACCTACCGCTTTCACTCTGGATCTTATTGTAATAGATGTTCTAATACTACAGGAAACCAAAGCAAATGCGGACTTTTTTAACGGCCTGAAACTGAAACTGATTCTCCTCGTGCACGACATTGTAAATAAAGTATTGGAACAGACATTTTCAAAATGATTTGTTTAGGAGTCTAACTCTACACGCTACATGGAGCAAAAACAACGTAGCGTCAACAACGCTTGGGTTAAAAAGTCGACAATGACAATTTAATAATTAATGCCTTGCCTTTTGTTTCTTAAGGAAATGAGAATAAGGACTTTCCCTCCCTCGTACCTCCACCGGAAATAACAATGTATGAAAAGTCAAAGGAACTTTTACTGATGTACTTTTTCTTTGCTGATAAGACCGGATTTTTTTTCTTCATTTTATACGTGACAAGAAGCATAATACATATAATAATTAATAATAATTAAAATTAATATTTGCTGAGTTCAGGAAAAAATATGAAATCAATTAAATAAAATCGATGTTTTTTTCATTGATTGTTAATAATAATTGTTATTGTTACCAACACATAATTCAAATAATATATGCATTACCTATTGATGTAATGAGCAGCGGTGCAGGATCGGCCGTGTGCTCGCGGTCATCCCCGCCGTCATGTCATGGGATGTCCGGACAAACAGTAGAACAAATGATCAAAATAACCTACATTCCAATGTCCAAAACTTTGCTTCGGGTTAGTCCTAAAAACAATAATAATTTTTCGCAATATTTGACTGATGAATGCAATAATTATTATACTGGTACATTTTAGTTGTATTCACATGGAAAAGAAATGTATTTGCACGAATAATATTATAATTTTATAATCTTTCGCAATATTTGACAATTTGACTGATGAATGTTATAGCAATACGTATTATACTGATTTACTAATTTTAGTTGATTTTAGTTGCAGACGAATGAAAAAAAAATGCATTTAGAAGTTAGAAGATTAGAACATGCCAAATGCCAATGCCGCACGTTCCATTTCCCCCCAAAGAACGCAATGTGTACATCTAATTGAATGATCTAATTGCCACCAAAACTAAATCATAAAAAATATTGAATACATAGTCAATAGTAACATTTGTAACATTATAAAAACAAAAATAATACACACAAAAGCCAAAAGAAATAATACATAATGTATTATTATGTATTATCAAAACAATCCGAAGTATTTCAGCTACTGCAGAATCAGAACACCAGAACCAGAAGATTGCACATCTGAAAGAAGAAACATCTTTGGAATCTTCATAAACTTCATTTGTTGGGACTATACAAATTACTCCATTTGATTAAGAAGGAAGCGGAAGAAGACATGACCAGGAAATAACCTGTCACAGGAAACCCCATCAACGAATTCGTCATGTTTCAGAAGACTCGTACCCTCAAAATCCGTCAAGCATTCTAACAAATTACGGCCCCCTTTATTTCAACAGTATTTCCAAAATGGCAGAAATACGGGATCAATTCCGAATGCACTTCGGAACCCGCAGAAAAATCCAAGTCCGAGGATACTAGGATCCTGAAAAGATTCAAACTACTACATAGTTTGAAGCGTGATTTATTTCCGAAAATAGGTTTCCAATTTTCTAAAGCCCCGTATCAGCTTCACCAATAAAAAAGAGCTTTGACCAAGGATATTGTAATACTGTGGAAGGAAGATAAAAAAAAAGAACATTAGTGAAGAAACGACCTTGAGAGAGAGAGGAAAGTGTGGGGGAAAAAAGACCCATAATTCCAACGAAATCAGAGGGACATGGTTCGGAATTAATTACAACTCCTCTGTGAGAGTCATGACTGAAGGTGGGACTACGAATCATGATTCTGATTATTGACACCATTCCATCAATCAGCCCCCAGAAGCCCATCATTCTCCAGATCAAGTGAGTCAGTGAGTGTGTTGGTAGTTGGTAGTTGGTGTACCTGTATTATTAGAGATTTAAAAACAAAAACTTCCCACCTTTTAATCCCGAGTGTATATGGATCTATATGGATGAATTTATTCCTTTCCCCCACCCGCCCGAATGGCCCTGATCTAAATTTTTCGGGTTGTTCCCGGAGGAATTACGTGTGTACAACGACACATGTGTTTCATCTGATTTGCTCTCCTTATAAAAATAATGATTATTTTTTTTATATATATACAGGTATTGCTGGTTGAGACGTGGATTTGTTTACGTTGGAGCCACAATATAAATATGCTGCAGTGTGTATTATTACTGCAAAGGTGAGGGATTGGCCAGGGTCATCTCTCTCTCTCTCCCTCTCTGTCTCTCTCATTCTCTCTGAATTACTCTCTCTCTCTGTCTCTCTCATTCTCTCTGAATTACTCTCTCTCTCTGTCTATCTCATTCTCTCTGAATTACTCTCTCTCTCTGTCTATCTCATTCTCTCTGAATTACTCTCTCTCTCTCTCTGTCTCTCTCTTTCTCTCTCTTTCTCTCTCTTT
>JAQGBT010000652.1:0-45483 GCA_034698585.1 Disparrhopalites patrizii | reverse complement strand
TCTCTCTCTCTCTCGTTTCTCTCCTTCGTCTCTCTGTTATTTCTCTCTCTCTCTCGTTTCTCTCCTTCGTCTCTCTGTTATTTCTCTCTCTCTCTCGTTTCTCTCCTTCGTCTCTCTGTTATTTCTCTCTCTCTCTCGTTTCTCTCCTTCGTCTCTCTGTTATTTCTCTCTCTCTCTCTCGTTTCTCTCCATCGTATCTCTGTTATTTCTCTCTCTCTCGTTTCTCTCCATCGTCTATCTACTTATTTCTTCTCATTTGTTTCTCTACTCGTACTTTTTCCTTGGTTTCTCTCTCTCTGTTGCTTCGCTGTTGTCTCTGCTCTCTCTATTGACTTCTCTCGGTTTGTTCGCTCCCATTTAGACCCTCTGTTTTAGCCTTTCCTTTGCCGTCTCGCCATAATTCTTCACTGAAACTGTCAAGCCGTGGTGAAAATGACAAGAGAGGACACAAGGGAAGAGAGGGACTTTTGCATTTTGCACGTACGCAGTCCCAATAATTATCAGTATTAGCTCACAATACCTCTACAATTTCCCTGTCCGAAGGGGAATCCACTGATGCCTATGGACACTTATGTACACATGGATGTGACCAGTTAAAAGGAGTGCAAATATACCCTTACTTGTGTATCGCAATAATAGTTTACCTATACAAAATGTATGTCCATATATTTTCAATGACTTTCGCAACATTAAAATAGCTCCGTGTTTATTTATGTGATTTTGTTGTCAGCTGGTTGAGAAGGAACGGCGGAGTGGCGGTGGATCCACACAGAGTTGGGACATGACTCATAAAAGGATGATGGAGTGACACTCACTCAAAGTCTTCTGGCTCTATGCAAACATACATTTAGAGTCCTGGACGACGACGATGATGAGGAAGGTGCTTCATCAAAAGCCTTCAGAGTGTTTCTAATTACCACGTAACTGTGCCGCAGTAATTGTCCACTAAATTATACACACAATAATCATAATTATTATTATGGCTCCCTCGCGGGTAATCACAGGGTTCCGCTCGCTCCTCCTCATCATTATCATCCTCGCCACGAAGGACACTCAGAAATTCTTTAAATGGGACATCAAATGATCACCCGAACGCTAAGCATTCTCACAAATTATTGGTGCGCTCGGCTCTCACAGAAGCTTTTGGCTTCGACGGACCATTTTAACAAGTACCTGTATTATTTTCAAATGGTTGAGAGCAATTAGCAGCTTTTTTCTTGTTAGGCAGAAACGAGGCTTTTCTTGTTCATCGACCCGCAATGCTAATGAGAGGTTTTTAGCGTTAACCAAGGCGCACTACCGCTTTCGGTAAGTCTCCAATTTTTTTAGGACTTGATGTATTGAATGTATTTATTTGAAAACAAACTTTCTTTAAGTTTTGGAAAGTTGAAGTTTTAGAATTATTTAGGGAAATTATAAAACTTTCTGCCTTTCTAACTCTTTGGAAAATTAGAAAAACACAATCCAATCCATATCCACATGTTGATTAATGCAATTAGTGCGACAGTTTAAAAACTGCTACATGAGCAGAAGCCGCTGTTAATCAATAAATTCTTCATTGACTAACCAGTTCTTCATATTCTTATATTTATTCTGAAATATCCGATTTCATTTATTTTTATTGCGTTAAACAGTAAATAATGTATTTTGGAAGAAGAAATCCATGGAGGTCATAGTATTTGTGAGGAGTGAAAAGGAGGACTGGGGATGGAAATAGATCGGGTTAAAATGGATGGGAAGAGAAAGGTTAATTGGAAATGCAATGGTTCGCACTCGCTACATATGGAGTTATGGAGGAATCAGTTCTGGCCTGGAAGGCACCACAACCACACTCCGCTTTTTTACATTTCAATAACTGTCAAAAATGATTTTATGTGGCTTCAGTTGAAAAGAAGGCCTCCGCCATCCTTTTTTTAAATCACCTTCTTTTTACACCCTTCACAAAGGGAAGACAGGGACTTCGCCGCCCAATGCAGGGGAAACCCAGGCGGTGGAATAAATGCACAAGGGGAAATAAATTTAAAAATTTTCCTATTTAAATTTATTTCTTATGACTATTTTCCAATAAACAACCACTTAGCACATGATTTACGAGAGAGTGCAACTTGAATTAGATTTCTCTTCCGCGCTTTCTCTCTCTCTCTTTCACACACTCTCTCTCTCTCAATCTCTCTCTCTTCATGCTCTCTCGTTCTTTCTCTCTTACTCCTTTTCATATCCTTCTTCTTCTTCTCAAAACGTCCTTCAAATTCAATACAAAGATGAAAGGAAGGCCGCACATCAAAACACTTTTCAGTGCAACAGACAGAGAGAGAAGGAGAACCAAACTGAAGATGATGAAACCAGGGAGAGATTCTGGAAGCGAGAAAAGTGACAGAGAGAGAGACATAGACAGAGACAGAGAGAGAGAGACAGAGAGAGAAAGAGAGAGAGACAGAGAGAGAGAGAAAGAGAGAGAGAGACAGAGGGAGAGACAGAGAGAGAGAAAGAGAGAGAGAATCAGTGACTTTCGGACCATTCGGAAGTAAACCTGTGGAAACATTTCAATGCATCAGAGCTGCCGCAAATACATAATCTATTCTATTAGAAACATTTCATATTCTTTTTAAGTAAGTTTTTCTCTCTCTCGCTTTTCAAGAAAAATACAGTTGCCAATAAGAACAGTAATGGTTGCGACGTGTGGGAAGAGCAATAACAGTGGTCGGTAAGGGGTGCACAAGAGGGAAATAAATTACAATGTTTTTTCGTCGGTTATTCTGAACCTGAAAAAATTGTCCCGCCTATTTTTGTGTTTCCAAAGTGTGACCGAGTTGCCGGAAAACTCTTTGTGTGCATCTTTGGTATCCAATTTGAGAGACTTTCTCTTTTTTTTGAACCCGCAAGCAAAATAATGTACATATTTTACGAATTTACATTCGTAATTTCGCACGTTGAAAATTTACAGATGTCTTAGAATAATTAAAGATGAAAAAAAGATGAAAAACTAGGATGGAAATGCTATCTGAAAATTAAAATGCTGGCTTTGAAAATAAATTTGCTTTCCCGCTCATTCCCTATCTCTCATGCAAAATTGTTAGCTCTGGAGTCCTCAGTTTCCTTTTGGGGCACCACATCACTCGTCCGCTTGAACGGGGAAAAAGGCCACTGGGGTCTGTCGGACGCATTTTGCTCCAAATTTCCCGAGCTCCTTTTTTTTCACACGTCATTCATACTTTTGTCTGGCCATGTGAACAAAGGTATATGTAGCTTCCCAGTTTTTTGTCTGGGTGCTCGGTTCGCTGATGAAAAAAGTAAATTCAAACATGTCTTCATGCATAAACAATTTGGTCCCGTCAAAAGGCCTGGATGACTTCTCTCACGGGCGTTTTGAGGCCCATCAGTTAGGAGGGCAGCTACACCCTTCCCCCTGCATTTAATGTGCCTTTCGCTGATAAGCGCTCTCCTAGAACTACACTCGGAGAGGAAAACCGGCTCGGAAGAACACAGATTTTTTTTTCCACACTTCTTTTTTAGCCTGCTCCACATGTAATTAATGAAGTTATAATGAATGTGCGAGTTTCCTTCTGGAACCTTCGTCTTTCAATAAATACACACGTGCAGGAGGCAAGCTTCTCTCCCATTCCCCACTTTCTCACCTAAGGACTAGACTGGAAACACTTTATTAATTATGGAAGGTGAGAATTTTTTTTTCGCAACAGCTCCACTCACTGCGTAAGAGCAGTAGCGAGGGGAGAAAGCGAAAGAGGGAGAGAGAGGAGGCAAAAATTAATTAGTGTAAACTAAATTTTATATTTTCCTTTGCCAGGCCCCGCTTCCCTACATTCGTATAGCCCCGGGCTGGATTCTCGGATATTGGTGGGGTGGCAGGGAAAATGGGAAATAATAAATTGATGCTCTCCTTCGTCCCCAGCCACGGCATGGGGAAATTTGGAAGAAAAACTCCCGCTTCAGGGACCTTACATTAGTAAATCATGTATAGTCTTCAAATTGGGCCAACTCGTCAACTGTATTATCTTTCATTCATGTCAATTCCACGCCAAACTACATCGACGCGCAATTTTTTTTATAAAACAATTATTAAATAAGAGAAAGAGTTCCCAACGACTACTTTGTGAGGGATGACGAGCGTACGTGACCTGGAAAAAATTGAATTAATTCTTCCTCCCGTCCAAACCCACATGAATTCCTGCATTTATTCTTTGGAGTTGTTTCTTGCAAAGAAAATACAAGAAAATCAGCCGTGTCATCCTTTTATTTTTGGCTAGTCGGAGTTGTAATGTCTTTTTTAGGGCACGTGGGGACATGATGGAAAAAATAATGAATGTAATTTAAGACGAAGACATTGCACAGTGGACTGTCGTGGGAATTTTCGGAGAAGTCTGGTCGTCTTTCCCATTACGGAGAATCTGCCATCTTGAAATGTGCTGGGATGCAAGCTAACCTTTAAAGCTTTTGGCTCATCGTTAAAAAAGCAAAACATATCCATAGCTAATAACATGCTATAGCGTTACGATTCTTATATATTGCGTGGCAATAAGCCCAAACAAAAGAATTGTCTGACCCCAGTGATCCCGAAAATATTTTTAGACGCGAGCCAATTACACTCAGAGACTCAAAGAAACAAGAATTGACTTTCCCATCCGTTTTAATGAAGAAAGGAACTCTGTAGCAATTGTTGCCTTTAAGGCCGTAACCACTTTGAAAAAGACGAAGACTCTGCTCAAGGACACGCAGGATAAATACGTACACAAAAGCCTGGAAATGCGTCTCCCCCCGCGAACAATGTCTAAAGCGTATCAGTTACAGAAGGACAGAATGGCGTAGAAACTCTTCCATGCTTTGTAATCTGAGCTGAGGCTGGAGCGGCTGGAAGGTGAAAGAGATTTCCCTTCTTACATATCAGTCCTTTTGGAAGGAAGAATGCACCCGGAGGAAATGGATGGATGGAGATGGGAAGAGGAATTGGGTGAAAGTGGGGAAAGTGGGGAAAGTGTCATTTGCCCCGACTTAACTCTTCCTCTCCCACCTCCATCTTGTCCTCTAATGCTCCAATTATTCATGACTTAAACCAACAATAGCAAAAACTATCAAGCTTGTCTTCCCCCGATTATTAATGTGTGCTGCCGGGAATTATTACATGCTGGTGTTTTTAGATGTGAAAGACTGGCGAGAATGGAAAGGCCCTAACAATGAAGGGAGAGGAAGGAGCCCAATACGGTTAGGTGTGACAAAAGCCTAGTAAAGTATTTATTGACGTCGCCACAGCTCGAGAATGTCCTTGCCAAAGGAAGGGCCATAGAACTGTTTATACATTATATGATTGCACATAGAGAGGACACATCTCTATACAGACTCATTCTTCATGGAAAGGATAGGAAGTAAAGGTGTGACATATATTTCAGGCTGATTTTCCAACAACAAGAAAAAAAATTGGAGAAACCCTCATCTTTGTCCCTTTGACCTGATTCTGTCTCTCTCGCCTCTGACGTCTTGAAGAAAAACATTTCTTGAGGGAGGTGAAAGGAGGAATGTAATTAAAAATGTATGGATGAGCTGAATTTATAATGGTATAAGCGGTGCTAATGCCAGAATTCCCTCTGCCAGTGCTTATAATCCTTTCATTTGCCCTGCCTCCAGCCAGGGATTTGTACACGTCTCTCTACACGCTCCCGCGGAAGCTCGGGAAGCGTCTCTGAATAGCAAAATGGGACATTAATAGCTATATCATAATAATTCCGAGATAAATAGACAACAGGATGAAGATGAGAAGGGAGAAAGTGAGTCGGAGGTGTCAGTAAGCTTTTTAAGTAAAAATCCGTGTTCCAATGGAAAGTAATCTGTTTGGCTGAGGCGAAGAACTTAATTCCTTTCCTGCTCCTCCTGTTTCAAGATTGAGTTAATGTCCTCATGAAATGTTATACCATCATGTTTACCCAGCTCACTTTCATGTTCTTTTGTCGCCCTTCCTCTCACTTTGGCCTTAGAAGATCCACGAGTTCCATTCACGCTGAGATTTCCATCCAGAATTGATAAGCGCGATAAATGTGTTTATGACATGAGCAAGTTTTCTCCATCTCGCCTTCTCTCTCTCTCTCTCTCTTTCTCTCTGTCAATGTTTTTGTCCCTTCACATTACACTAATCGATATCCAATTGTCCTTGTTGTAAATGAAGTCTCCGCATTCCAGTAGCTCTTTCGGGAGACCTCACATGTCACATCTCATTACCTTTTGGGATCCAGCCCCATGTCTTCCATATGAACACTGATTGTTTTCTCCTGTTTTCACTCCATGAACAAATAATGGGGAAGGCTTTTTAGGTACACGGCTCTTAAATCAACGTAACTAATCACTGATTCTTGTTACCACAACAGCCCTAATGCCCAGGCGCTACATGCAAGAACTAAAAATGGGCGGTTAAAAATGGAGCAGGAGTTCTCATTCCCACCGCAAGATTTGATTCGCCCCTAATAGCGATAATGGTGAAATACAGATAGTGATAGAGCTATCTATACAATATCATCTATAGGCAATCTAGCACGTGAATGAAATTTTTCTGTAATTAAAAATTGTTATGTAAAAAGGATGACGTAAAATAGAACATGAGGCGTAACTGTTCATATTCGCTGTGTTCATGTGTGGCAAACTGCTGGCGACTTGAGTGCATTGGACAATTGGACGTATTCATCCTTTGCTTGACCCCAAATCACCCCTAAATGTATGGACACAAATTCTTACCGTTAAAGTTTGTATTAATAATAATCAAATAATAATACAGAACTAGATGGAAACTGCTGGCAAAAAAACTCATGCTTGTGACACTATAGACAATACAATTCGTCCATCCCAACCATTTTTTTTTATGTTGGAGGGAGCTGAAATTCCTGGTCACGGACATGGTTGAAAAATGTCTGTGGGGGGATCATTTTCAATATGAAAAAGGTTTCTGTGGTGACAATGTATGGGATGGGAGAGTAGATGAGAAGAGCCAGAGAGTTGACACGGGTTGACACAGAATTACTGTCACACTTGTCTGCCACGCTCAAATGTGTGGAAAGTGAACTCATTTGACAAGTAAAATATTACGGGGCTCGTCAGATGTTGGCCAGAGATGCTCCATGGGTTGTCAAATGGAAGCGTAAACAAAGCGTAACTATGGGCTTTTAGTAAATAATACCTGTCCCTCCACCAGATGAGTATCACTCATGGTGTGGGATGCTCTCTCTCTCTCTCTCTCTCTCTCTCTCTCGTCCTACTCCTTTCTCCATAATCCATCCCTCGCTCTTCCCTCTCTCTCCTTCTCTCTCTCTGACCAGAATGTCCAAAAGTGTGACGAGATGTAATAGAAAAAAAGATTTGGTGGTGCTACTGTGTAGTGCTTGTGCATGTGTGAAATGTGTAATCTAATTTCCATAAGCAATTTCAATTAATGGGCCTTATCCCATCCACTCCTTCGTCTCTCCCCAAACGTATTCTCCGCCTCAATGAGCCCTGACATGATCGGAGGAAGTGCATTCTGACTCCTGCCTCCGCGTTTATTCAAATGAAATGACTTGTAATGACCCTGTACAATTGTACAAGCTATATATTCATAATAGCCCCCATGTTCTCCTCTTGCCAAGTATAGAGAGAGAGAGAGAAAGAGGGAGAGAGAGAGAAAAAGGAAAGTGCGGGGTATTTAAATAACTTTTGACTTCCCGTGAAATAATTTATTTATCTACATTTCGCCCTCTCTCTCTCTCTTTTGGTTTCTCTCTCTCTCAGCCCCCTTAATCTCTCCTTCCCCGGATCTGGCACATGTACATTCACACTTACAATGAGAAGATGAGAAATAGTGATGAAGAGAATGTTATTGTGGCTTGGCACATTTGTTATTTGGCCGTGGGTTGGAGTCATCATGATGAGTTGAGGTGACTATAAGGATGCTGCTGCTGGTAGGAAATAGCCTAAATAACAATAAATCTTGAAACACCTTCTCGTGTCACAAGACTTTGGTCGTTGTCTTCTCCTGGCGTTTTTTCCATATTGAAATGAGTACAAGAGAATGTCAACTCCACGTGTGCTTCCTACACCTGAAGAAAAAAAAAGAAAAAAAATCTGGGGTCCCTCTCTCCTTATTCTTATTACAGAGGATTCCCATTGGGTGAGATGGGAGAGAGACGGGGAAATGTTGGTGAAACGAAGACGAAGGAGATTAAATGTAGGCGCAGGGGACTATCAAACCAATTACATGATCTCGCTGAGAAAGAAGTGAGGTGAAGGTGAGCAGTGATGTCAAAAATTTCTATCAACCCACCCAAGCCTAAAAGATTTTTGTGCATTGTAGGATTTATGATAGACCCGTTGAGACTCGTCCCTGCTGTCCTTTGGGTCGTCAGCAGCACCATCCTCATCATCCACCTTTTAGTATAATCATCCTCGCAACTCGCACTTGATCCACCTTCCATGCAGTCAGAGACTATAAAATTTTGTGACCAAAAAGTCTCTTCTGCCCATTGTCGTGTCAGATTCTTTTTGTACCTCTCTCTCTCTTTCTCTCTCTCAACCAAATTTCAGCGGAATAATACACAAATATAACAGTTGGAATTCTCCTTTGACGCGCAACATGACACCTTTCATAGCAAAAGAATGGGACAGAGAGAGAGAGAAGGAAGATGGGAGAGTGAGGCTAAGATAAACTACATTCCACCCAAAAATTCCTTATTTTTGTTTCAAAACATCGGACACGATTGCTGTTTTTAATTTTTCTCCGTCTGCACTGAAAGATGAGACAGGCTGGGAAGGATGAGGCTGTCAGGAGCAATGCGTAACACAGTTTCTCCCAAATCCTCGTCCCTTTCCCCCTTTTTCCTCTGATTATCTCTTTTACTCTTTCTCTCTCCTTGTCTCCGTCTCTGCTATTTTTCTCTCCTCTTCTCATTTCATCTGAAATTTCTTCCTTCCTATTTTCCTGCCTGCCTTCCTCTTCCATAATAGCTCATCTTTCTCTTCTTTCTCGTCTTTCGTTCCATGTTCTTACTATGTAGCGTTTATTTTTATCCCTTCTTCTTCTTTTTACCCCTTTCCCCCCTTTCACCTGCACTCACACATTTTTCCTTTTCAGCTTTCTCTCCCGTCCGTATCCGTAAACATGTGACTTCTTCTATTCGTAAACTGAAGGTAACAATTTCCGCTGCCCGCGTGCCAGTCTCACTTTGCCCCTTTGTTATCCTTTTGGGTCCAAAGGTGGGCCTCCAAGCCCTTTCTCCCTCCGTCATTCTCCCTCGTCTGTCTCGTGGTTGACATAATTCAAGGGGATGGCTTCCCTGTCATGCCATACAAGTTGTCGCTTGAGAAGGCGTCTCTGGTAGAAAGGAAGAAAAGGATCTTTGAATTGCTCACACATAAAGGAGATGGGGTGACACAGACAATTATTACACGAGGAATCTTATGTGTGACTCTTTGTTAGTATTATTATTTGTCTGAGAAATGAATGTCAGACGCACCAAAAGTTGTGACAGACTGCGGAAGACCCCAGCCCTGTCGCCTGGCTCTGCTCACCAATTGTGTTTCATATGGAAGTGGGACGTTTTTTCTGGTTTGTTTTCGAGTAAACAGTTTTTGGAGGGGAAAAAACGTTTTTGGGGTGTAACCCTTCCCAGCCACATTTTGGCACAGTGACAAGAAGACAGACCAAATACAGCCCTTTCATAACACTTTTGCAAGGCCGTTCCGGGGTCCGGTTCGTGGATTCATAAGCCTGTCGTTCAGTAAAGCGTTTTGTTTTAATTACTCCAAGCAAAACGTTTTAGTATTTTGATCAATAACAAGAGATTATAGTTGTGTAATGCCCACCTGGAAAAGCCCCCGGAAATGATAGGCAGTCATTTTGCGAGGTTTAATGTCGCATCTACATGCTTCGCTAACGCTTCGGGAGTACGAGAGAAATTATTTATATGATTTCCCTACCTTCAATAAATGAAATTGGATGCACTTGGAGCTGGAATTGGAGGTAGTTAATCCGATCATTTTCGTTGGACGCTCTAACTCCGCGAATAAATATGTAATCCTTTCGCGAGAGGATGCTCTTCATGCAGACTTACGTAACGGAGCTTTGCTGGGTTATACGAAGTCCCATTGATATAGGTTTTCAATCATAATTTGTAGGAGAAGTTAAATAGGAATAAGAGCTAGCTTTTAGCCCAATTACTCTTCCCCTTTCACCGTCTGTCTCTCATTGTATCTCACGGCCACTCCAACTCATAACGTTTCTTCCCTCTCCAGGAATTTTTGAAATTATTCAGGTACACTAATCCTCCGTAATGTTACTTAAATTATTTACTTGTCTCTCCAGTTTTCCAGTCAATGTGGTGGGGAAGACCGCAGAATCCGGAATCAAGTCCCATTCTGAGGGAATCTGAGATAAAGTGAGGAGGAAGAGGCGATCGCTGAGGGATTTTGTGTGTGTTTATACTGGCATGGAACAAATTATGATCGACAATAATTTCCCACAGGAAATAATTCTCTGCTTTCTCTCTCTTTCTCCACCTCTCTCCATGTCTTTCCATTACTCTCATTTACACCCACATGGATCCGTTATGCAGACGTCCACGTGAAAGCTTCAAAACGGAGTGAATGCAATGTCATGTACTAATAACCAAATTCCAAAGCGCCCTGACACATAGGTACGTATGTATTTTACAGCTCAGCTACGCTTAAATTAATGAGAATGGAATCAGAGGAAGAATCGAAGAATAACGGGCCTTCCACATTGGTCCGTGCTGTGTCTGTTAGGAAACATCCATTTTCATTTATGTAATAATGAGATGTGTGAGGGAAACAAAACTGCCACTGTCACGGACATGTGATGAGCGGGTGTTTTGATTACTCCCGCCTCGGGAAATCCTAACCTTTTAATAGTAATCGAATGAATCATTCTCCTTTGGACAGCCATTATCAGCCGCAACTCTCCCGATTTCTTCCATTTGTAGACAGTAGATCTGACATTTGTACATATATTATCATGGTTTTGGTTGCCCAACATTTTTTAAAGAACAAACCCTGTCTTTTTTTGTATCTACTTCCACGTTTTTCCAAACAACTTTCCCGAGTCAGAATGAATACGATTTCTGTGATGAACTACGCTGGCAATTCAGAACATCATTCCAAGAGAGAAAGTCCCAGAATTTTTTGTTTCTTTGAAAATTTTCCCACAGCCTCTATAATATTGATCCATGGAAAAAGCGGAAGTGCATTACCAGTAAAATAATATGCTAATAAAAACATGAATGTACACATTTCCCCTGATTTTGTTTCCGTTGACGCCAGTGCACAGTTGTGAAGGGAAATCACATAAATATAATCATAATACATATAAATCATAAATATGCAGGGGCTCCACGCAGAAAGGGCAAAAATATTTGTTTGTTACCAAGGAATGAAGCCAACTGATTTGGTAGGAGTAGAGATGAAAAGTGGAAAGTCAAAGGAAATCATGTTGGTGGTTATTTGCACTAAATTCTGGTGACGATGACCTCCGAGCTTTTATCTATATGACGTATGTATATAGCACCCATCTATACGACACCCTATACATTTCTCCCACGGGGAAAACCAAAGGAAAAATCGATGTCCAGAGGATGGAAATGTTCCGCATAATTTATCACCTTTTGGATTTATTACGCAAGTTCACACTGAACAAAGTCTGGATAAACATCCATAAGCTTGAGTGAGAGGAGGCAGACGATAGAAGAGTAAGCAGAATCCATTGTAGGACATAGGCCTTTCAATGTAAACTAGACTTGGAAATCACTGGGGATAAACACATAAAGATGCCATTGTGAATCCCATTGTGAATGCCCCCTTTTCTTTTGTTGTGGATAAAAAGTTAGGGAATAAACGTGGGGGTGTGAAAGAGGGAAAAGTGGGAACACTGCAACCTGTGGCATTTATTACCCCACAAATTCTGCGTCTCTTTCCAACCCCACGCTTGTACTACATGAATGCTCGAGAGGAAAAATAAAATAATTTTATGTGTTACTCTCACACCGTGTATGGACGAGTATTTCAAAAAGTGCACACACACACGGGGAATTGTGAGGCCCTGGCCTTAAATCTCATTCAGCGCCTTTAACTGTCACGCGCGGAAGGTTTTAACGACTTTCCTCTCACAAGCCGAGTGCAGGTTGAAATGCATCCATAATTAATTACCTCTTGTCTTTGATCTGGAGTTCTGATCCTCTTCACAGCATAATTTCCTGTCACCTTCGTCTCGGCCTGATTTCTCTCTGAGTAAAACAAATGCCAAGAGCTATAACTTACCGTGATACTTTTATTGGGTCTCCAATTCTACAGTCTTCTTCGACTTTTAGCCACTTTTTAAGGGGGGTTAATACAAGCAAGGAAAGGGCGCTAGTAATAAGAGAAAGAGAGAGAGAGAGAGAAAAAAGACAGAGATGTACTGGATGACAGGGAAAGACGGAAATACAGAATGAGAGAGACTTGGGCTATATACGCATACATAAATATGTGCACATAAACGAAACACTCATCTATGGTGATCTCTAATAGAGAGTGAACTCGGGCGGAGAAGAAAAAGAAGAATAAAAAAATAGAGAGGATTTAAAAACGTCAGAATGAAGGGAGTGAATCATGTTTTGCTGCTTTGTTTTACGAGAGAATCGGAATGATTTTTATTATTTTCTCTCTTTACAATTCTCCCTGTACAAACTGCGGTGTCACTTCTCGTTTGTTCCTCGCCAATGAAGCAGTACAACACCCGCATGGAGAGTGACTGCCCCGTCCAACAAGCCACACATTCATCTGGACGATCTCGGAGAGACTACACACATGCACAATTCTTCTCTTGGAATACTTGAGTATTCTCATACGTATATAATTACATATGTATACCTATATACATATATGTACTGGATGATGGCATATGAAGCAAGTTGGAGGAGGAGAGGACACCCTGAGGATTCCGAAGGAAATGATGCCCATTGTCTTTACGTTGTTAATATATGCTAAGACGGATTTAAAATGATGACACGTTCTCCCTACGAAGATTTGTTGAAACAAATGAAAGGGGAGAGACGACATGGACAAAGGGTCCAAGGATTTAATTGTGGAATTCACGGGGAAATACCAACACTATTCAGCAGTATTGTTCTCACCGTTCTCACAATGAAGCCATGAAATCCTCGAGGAAGAGCAAGGAACACGGACTTGTCTGCCATCGTTGTTAAGGCAAGAGGAATTCTTACACAAATGCAATAAGGGGATCTCGGAGGAATTTCGAAGAAATTCCCACTTATTTCTTGAGCAATCAGTGATTCATAAATCCCTTTGTAGCAAAAGTTGAGACGAATAAAAATAAATACAAATAAATAGAAGTTTTAATAAAAATAATTGTTTAATTTTGATTCCCGTAAAGCCAAATGGTTTTTTGAATTTGCTTGGCCAGTGACATTTAGAAAGTATTGGCACGAGAGACACCGGGTCAATCAAAAGTCAGAGACATCATCATGGTTGTCATCTTGATCAGACAAAAAAATATGTGATGCAGATCTATGACAAAGGGCAGGACAAACGACTCGTGCCATACCAGGGAGAGAAGGCATCTTGACAAGAAGAGGAAGAAGGAGACTCTGGAGGGGAAAGAGACGGAATGTCCCACAGAGATCCTCAATGGACTTGTAAAAATATTATCTGGTACTTATATCTGCCATTCTATTTCAATGTGCAGTTGTTCCACCTCCCCGTGGGGTTCCAAGCCTCTCATTTGTCTGCTCCGTGTACCGCAAGAGGAGAGCGAACAACAACAACACGCGACCGTTCAACCACCAATCACTCTCCTCCATCCCATTCTTCTTCTTCCCTTTTTTCTCAGAAAGACAAAACGAAAGAAAAAAATATTACTTTGAGAAATTAACCACTTTTTAATGAGCCACGGTCAACTCTGATGTCCCATTCAATTGTCTCCGCATGCATCTTATTTCATTCCTCCTGCCACATCAAGATGAGGATCGACGTCGAGGGAGAAAAAATTGTCTTGGGAAGAGGGAATTCCAAATTATAAATGCCGTTTTTAGACATTTGCATTGCGGCGACAGCTCAGAGCCAGAGCCTTTCAGATTCCTTCATTTTCAGTCGAGAGACATCCAAACTCTTTCAGATTTGACTTCAAAGAAACTTGGGGCATTGCGCAACCACAAATCTTGTCAAAAATGTACTGTGGAAGAAAGTACAAAAATTGTGAGATCCAGGATTTATGGACTTGTCAGTGTATTGGAAAGGTGACAGCTCTCTAAATGCCTGTCAAACTTCCAGCGAAACCTGAACTAATTAAGGAAACAGAAATTTACGGCAGTTTCCTGACATTAGCAGCAGTCATTGTGGATCAGTAAAAGGCAAAGAGTTGTATTTCCTGCGGTTTTATGAATCCCTTTGAAGTCACGGAACAATATGTATGGATAAATGAACAAAGATGGCAAATGTAATTAGATAGTCATTCATTCGCCAAATGTAAGCACTTACACAATTTCTTGCGGTGGATTTCCTGTACCACTTCTCAGATGGCTGTCCCAATTTCCCGCTTATACAACTCTTCACTGACATAATGGCATCTTAACCTTTGGTCACCCACGGCTCCACTCATTTCCTTGACAGATTGCAGTCAATAAGCGCCTTGTCGTTTCACTCGTTTCAGAAAAAAAAGGGAATTTTTATAAACAATTCTTTCTCGGTTGCTTCATTTTCAATTAAAAATGCTGATAACGTTATTGTGCAAATTAAAATATACGCGTTTGGCGTATCGATAAAACCCAACTACAATTCTCATGTATTCCGGGTCATATCTCAAAGGAGTTTATGACTTTTTTTCGGCTTAAATATATCCATGTACAGGGTGTAAATTGCATTCTGTAGAACCTTTTATACTACTCATAATAATATGGTGGGGAAGAGAAAAGCTACAAAAAATCATGGACTATAAAATTTCCAATAACTGGCCAAACAAGTGTACAAAATAGCTGAAAATGAATGGCATAAGTAAATAAGAACGTGTTAAATCGTCCAGTTTGGGATTGAACAAAAATAACAGTTATTGTCGGCTGTTTTCTAGTAAAATAAAACATAATGTCATATTTGTATTTTTTTGTGGGTTAATTGCGGGATTTCCCGAAAATATTTTCCTGCCATTCATTCCCAATGATGACCCATGTTTATCCTTGGATCTGTCCATCCGTTCATAGTATTTGATTTTAGATGTAAATAATGATGTCGATAGGAGCCGTGTTTGGGCTGCCTCCCTGTATTTGCAAGTAAACACAACAGAGCATGCTTGTGTTTAGCCTGTGGTGAGAATGCGGTGCCTTATGAAATATCTTGTTCCTTCGGACGAGCTTACAAACGATTTACGAAGGCCAAGTTGAATGTCAAACTGCATTTAGTAATGACTTGAAAGTCCTATGGAATTCCATATAATATATCACTTGCATTACACTGGATTTTACTAGTTCATATTTATACATTCAAATTATGTCAATTCTTAAAGGGAAAAGTATGAAAACAAGTTTTTGGGGTGATAAGCTTAGCTTTTTTTTTAAACTTGAGAATAACATACCCCTTTTGCCCCAGAAGTTCTGGAGGTTCATGTGTTTTTCCATGGAAAAAGATAACATCCTTCCAGAGAGTCAGATACGTGAAAGTATCTATGGGGTTTTCTCCCACGAAATATAAGCCATGATCTGCGGAAGAAATCCTCACATTTGAGTAATTTCGAGTTGGTGAAGCACTCAGATTCTACCTCGGAGCTTAATACATACATCCATTACGAAGATGACTGGAACGGATACAGCGGATAATCTCTCTGTGGTCGTCCACAAAAAGGGAGATCTTCGTTTGGTAAAGCTCCAAAGTTTTATTTTCATTTCATAATCATGAAAAATATTTATTTTATTAAATCGTATTCAAACCGAACAGCATAATTACAAAACTTTTTGCATTTTTCAATTCTTAGGAAAACCGGCCCATTCCCGAGCCAAAAGACGATGGTAAGGATACTTTTTACAAAGAAATAACGCAAAATTTATAAGCTATTTAGAAGTATAAAAGAAATAAATAAGTATTTAGAAGTCATTTAGCACAATTGTTTGAAATAATTTCTCCCAACGAAAAAATGTAGCAGCAAATTAAGATTTTAATACTTAATTTATTGACTTTAACAATTATTATTTACCTTAATAATTTATTTCTCCTCTGGCGAATAAAATTAGACAGATTATTAGCTTTATTTAATCTTTATTTACTTTTGATTTTACTTGACATGTATGACTATTAAATTAATCGGTTGTTGAATGCGCTTTCCAGAGGTTTTACTCCGAATGGCATGCGTCGGGATTTGTGGCTCGGATGTTTCCTTTTGGATCAAGGGATGCATCGGGGATTTTGTCGTGAAGAAGCCCATGGTTTTGGGACACGAGTCGTCCGGGACGGTGGTCAAAGTAGGCAAGAATGTCTCTCATCTCAAGCCAGGTATGGGCACAGAATCATTGGAATATGATTTATATTGTTGTGTAATGTGTATCTATACATTATGCGTAAGTCCTAGTATGAGAAGAATTAAACTGAACAAATGATAATTGTCCAGGCGACAGAGTCACCATTGAGCCCGGTGTGCCCTGCAGATATTGTGCCCACTGCAAAGGCGGAAGGTACAACCTGTGCAAGGACGTCGTCTTCTGCGCCACTCCTCCAGATGATGGCAACCTTGCCCGCTACTACACGCACGCCGCCGATTTCTGCTTCAAGTGAGAATGCGCATGCCATCCTAATATTTGCCAAGTCCCCCGGATTTTGCAATTAAAATTCAACAAATTTTAATTTCAACAACTAATAAGTTCACAACAAACATCATAAGTATTTTATGCGCATTTCACAGATTGCCCGACCACGTGACCATGGAGGAAGGAGCCTTGTGTGAGCCTTTGTCCGTGGCTGTGCAGGCCTGCCGACGTGCCAAGGTCTCCCTGGGAGACACCGTCCTTGTCTGTGGTGCCGGCCCCATTGGCTTGGTCAACATTATGGTGTCACGTGCCATGGGTGCTTCCAAAATCATTGTTACAGGTTTGAAATCCATTATTATTGACATCAGTTTATTCTTGATAAATTATGGCCATCAGTTTATTCTTGATAAATTATGGCCATCAGTTTATTCTTGATAAATTATTGACATCAGTTTTTACTCAAATCTTTGAGCCAGGCCAAATTAACTAGGCGCATTCTGGCATATAAAGTGAAAAGTGTCTTTGTTAATAAAAAACTGTGTCAAATCAGATGTCGCAGCCAATCGTCTGGAGGTAGCGAAGAGCTTCGGAGCAGATTTCACCCTGCAAGTTGGTTCTGAGGACGCGACGGTCTACGCACAACAAGTGGCTGAGAAGCTGGGCAATGCCCCTGACATCACCATCGAATGCAGCGGTGCCGAGTCCAGTCTCAAGCTTGCCATTCGAGTAAGTTTTGTCATTATTATCTGTGCTCATTAGCCATTAATTAAATATGATTTTAGTGGGAAACACGTGACATTGTTGTGCTAACAGGCAACGAGGTCGGGAGGAACTGTTGTTTTGGTCGGATTGGGTCCCGCCGAAGTGAAAGTCCCGATTGTGGATGCCGCCACTCGTGAGGTGGATATCCGCGGAGTTTGGCGCTATGCCAATTGGTACGTGTTATTCTTTTTAATTAGCACCTTGACCATTGCAATTCTGTCATCTCGCTGAAAATGAAAATTCATGGATTAATTGGTGGGATATGTTTTCGTGAAACAACAGCTACCAGACTGCTTTGTCCATGATTGCCTCGGGCGCGGTGGACGTGAAGAAACTGATCACGCACAAGTACAAGCTGGAGGAGTCTTTGGACGCCTACGAGAGAGCTCGAACTGGAGCGGATGGTGCCATCAAAGTCCTTATCTACTGTTAGGTAGAGTGACCTTCATGACCTTCATCTCCAAACCAAATGTCTACCTATCCTCTAATGATTCCTTCTTCTAAATCTAAATAATCTAAATACTCTTTCTCTAAATACTCTTCACATTACCAGTGTTCTCAGTCAATCAGTGATTCAGTAAACGTGATAACATGAAAACCTAAAAAAAATATCTCAATTTTGAACCAACTACACAAACATTTCGTAACTATAAATTCAACCCCATGAACTTTAACGGCTGATAAACATTATGATTAAGTCAAGGCCTTTCGTCGTATCACTCAACTAATTCAAATGTATGTGAAAAGGTCTTGTTCGGTCTGCGACGCCACGTCATATTGCATTTAATGTGCTTTACCCCTTACAATTAGAGCCTAGATTGAAGCAAGAGGTTGGGCAGTTAAAAAACATGATTATGATTTTAGTTATATCATTAACCAAGATATGCATATACCCAAAATGCAAATACCCAAAAGCTCCTGAATAAAGATTCTGAATTCGCTTCATTCAAGTCAAAATAATTACAAAAACTCATAGTACTGAATGTGAGAGCGATGCTAAGCAACGGAGCTGCTTGCAAAAAGTTTTAATTCTGGAGATGTTCGTTACACGCCACCATCCTGAAGTCATTTATTTTGCATGTTGCTACTATCACAAGGTCTTTTGATCATACAAGAGCTCCCTGGAAAAAATGTGGGATTATTCCTAGAAACAAGAAAAAATTGACAGTTCCATTCATTTTTTATTACATGTTTTTTTTTATTTTGTAAGATTTTACCAATGCACTTAAGCCTTTGGATCCAGAGAACAAAATATATGACATGTCAATAAATCCCAACAGTGAAACAAATTTTACACGACGTGACATGAGAGGCGGCAGGTAAATTGATTGCACCGCCACGTCCCCTCACTCTCACATTAATATATAATGTAGGGAGAACGTTGAGACCCACGGAGAAAGAGAGAGAGGGAGAGGAAATCGAGAGAAATACAGCAAATCATAGGACTTTGATTTTTTTCTCATCTCCTTGATGTGTCCCCAACACAAACAAACACTTGGAAGGAAGGCTATGTATAAGCTTCAAATGTAAAAAAAAAAAAGAATAAAGTAAAAGCGTTATAGCATGACGTCCGGAGGAGCCCACCGCTGTCTCTGTGTACTTCACCCCGCACAAAGGAAAACAACCTTTGGAGACCGAGAGGAAGAGAGAGAGAAAAAAAATAAAAGGAAAAAAATACCTACAAATATGTAGTCACTACCACAATAACAATAAAATATCTTATGTACGTCCAGTCGCACAGCAGGATCTCTTGAGAGCAAGGCGATTCATCATTAAGCAAATATCCACCATTTAATCTTCCATGTGTTACAGTGGAGACAAATTACAATTAGCATCTTTCGCCTTACTCTCTCATTTTTTTTCCTCCAGGGAGTTGCCGAGAGAGAGAGAGAGAAATGGAGAGAGACGGGAAGAAGAGTGTGTGAGACGAAGAGAGAGACAGATTGAGATAGAAGGAGAGAAAGGGTTCACGCTCTTCACATTCCTTTTCACTACAGCAGAGAAAGTAATTGAGCAACAATTGGTTGTACGGGCCAAATAGCACCAAGAATACACTTTTTACCTCCAGCCATCAATAAATATCTCAAGATCCTCTTCTTCCCTTTTCCCTTTATTTATTTGTTCTCCCCCAGACCAATCTTCCGCTCTCGTCACTTCCCTCCGTCTCCCAGTACCTTTTCCATATAATGCATGAAATTTCAACTATGCCAGGATTTATGTACGGAAATGAGCATGAACAACTTCGTGTCTTCCCGCCATCGCCGTGGAATGCATTTGCCATGGACATAACGCTATTTAGCAGGGAGTAATTAGTAACAATAAATAAGGAGGCATTTAAAATACCAACACAAATGGAAAAAAGACCAGCCTTCCCTCATAATACATACATATCTGTACAGGATATTTCTTTCCATTTCCCACTCATTAACACGAGGAAGTGCTTCTCAAGGAAACGCGCCTGTGCTAGATTCCCATGATCACAACATAACTTTTGGGGGGGGGAAAGGAAGTAGGAATATGGGGAAATAAGCGATTAAATTACATGTGCAATTACCTCTTGACAAAGCGCGTATTTGAACCTGGAAGGAGCTCCTTTTAGGCTACTTTGCCCTGATAGGCCATCCCTGTAGATCGTCCTACGTATATTGTGCCTTCTCCAAAGAAGATCCATTTCGCAGGGTGTAGTATAACAACAACAACTGGAGGAATACATAGAGAGCACACGGGTCCGTAGTTCTTTGGGGAACCCGAATTTCCCTGGTGAATGCCTATATGTTTATGTATTCCCCCAATGTTTTATGACAGAGGGAGATGACTATGTGTCTGGATGGGGATTCTCATCTCCCTCCATTTTAATCCGGGAGCCAGGCATTTTCATCCTTGTGGAGGAATGAAAGCGGGTAAGTCTATACATTATGCGCCGTAGTTATGCTTTTGTTGATATTTAATGGAAAGGCGAGGGAGAGAGAGACCGAGAGAAGATGCACAAAGTTTAGCTATTAGAGCCATTAACGATAAGTTAAAGAGAACAGTAGCTGGAGGCTGGCTATTCTGCCTCTTCTCTCTCTCTCTCTCTCTCTCTCTCTCTCTCTGTCTCTCTCGCTCTCTCTCTCTATTTCATCCTGAAAGAGAACAATGGCTAGACGAAGGAAAGCTGTGAAGAGCGTCATAACACTTTTATTTTTATTTATATTTCCCCTTTCAAAAGCTCTCCCTCACACTTTGCATTCGTAACTGATAGGAAGTGAGGAGGGAATGACTCCTCACTTGATTTAAGTGATTTTTTTCGCTCAAGAAATCGGCTCTCCCCCTCCTTCCGCCCTCCCCCTCCTCCGGATCCGGACTCGTCCAGAGGAGGCACACGTTATCATCCATCTCTCCCCTCTTTCTCTCTCTCTCTCCTACTGCTAACACAAGGCAAAACAAGGGACTCCTCAGGTTTCCAAGGGGAGAAGGTAAACATGGGAGGGGGAGAGGGAGGAGCAGTAGGAGGGAGGGCAAAGGAAAGGACTCTGGGGAAGTTAATGCTATTGTCTCAAGTAAGTGAAGGGGTGCGTTTCTATCCCCATGAAATTGATGTTGTTCCATGAATTGTGCGGCAGCAAGAGGGAGTTTGACTTTCACTCGTGCGAAGGAGGAAAAAAAACCCCCGGAGAATTTTTACCTCCATTTACTCTGCTACTAAATGCAGGAGCAAAAGTGCTTGTTCCTGGGGTTAAAAAGTTGGACTTGGACTTTTGTGTGTATCTATACATATAGGCTGGTCGGAATCATTGGCTTATAAGTGTATTTCACGAGCAAAACGTAGAGACTAAGTGGGCTGAGGCATTGGAGGGGCATTATTATCACCGGAGCATCACCACCTCCGTGTCTAACGAGTTTTACTGGAGGCTCCTCTCCGGCCTCCTCCTCCTGAGTCTCCTCTAAGAAGAGTATTTGGGCTCCCTGTGCCATTCATTAATAAAATACTCATCTCATGAGCATCTCTTCTCTCTCAGTCTCCGTTTTTCCTCTCTCATACTGGTCCGATGAAAGCCATGAATCATTCGCCATAGCGTCTTGGTTGGATTACACAAATCATACGGGCTTTCGCTCACGCTCCTGCTAGCCATAACCCTTTCTCTCTCCCTCTCTCTCTCTCTCTCTCTCTCTCTCTGTCTCTCTCTTTTTCTCTCTCCACCACGCACCACGTGTTGAAATCGTGTGGTGAATTTGATAAATACTCTCATATCCAAGAGGCAAAAATTGCTTCCACATGCTACTTTATATTACCTAACTAGACACTTATGAGTTTATCCTTCTTATTCCTCCTTTCTCCCTCTCTCTCTCTCTCTCTCTCTCTTTTCTCTCTTTTCTGTCTGTATTTTTTTCACTCCCGGGACTCAATAACTCATCACGTCCCCCCTCCAATTATTCTCTTTAAGATATATCTACATGGACACGGAGCACACGTGTATTTGTGCGTGCATGCAGTAGTTCACAGCTAATCGTGCCCATCTATTCACTTAGCAACACAGACGCAGTCATTTCTCCTCTCTCCTTTCTACAAATAATAATAATTGCTGTATTTACCCTGCACACTCACATCTATACTAAACTACTGGGGGCATTCTAGTTGTAATGTATTGGCCTGGCCGATACTTTTTTTTTTATATAAAAGGAATTTTCAAAAAACCTTCTGTCTGGTTTCTCTCTCTCTCTCTCTTCCATTTCTTCATTTGGCTCATGAAGAACACCCGCTTGAGGAGGCTGGAAGAGGGGGAGTGAGAAATTGTGCGTAATAATGATTTGTTAGCCAGGGAAATGGAATATATAACTTATTTTCTCTGAGCTCCACCCCTACCAGATGATTCCAATCACTTGACTTCTACACACGCTTGTCTCCAGAACCACCATAAGATCCGAGCCGGGTTGGTGCCTCCAGTTTTTTCGCCATTTTCACCCCTTTAATGGGGCATGTCAGCGCTTTATGTCTTGCCTTTTGTTACCTATTTTTCCTACCCTATGTTTCCAGCATTTCAGAAGAAATTATCTCACTTTTACTACACAATTCTTACCATGTATTTGTATGCCAGGGGCAGTAAAGTGGGGTTGAGAGATTTAAATGAGACGATGAGCACAAGGGGTAGAACCAGGGACCATGCACGGATAAAAATGTGAGGAAAGGGAAAAGTGCGGAGATGCACAATATAGACGAAAGTCAGAGAGGGACAAGAAAGAGCATTAGGAGAAGAATGGCGGCCGGTTTCTTAGTTTTGCGTCTTCTGACGGCTCAAATGGCCGGTGTAAGCGAGAAGTGCTGAGTTGGCATAAGTCGGGAAATGACGTAAGGCGCTATTGTTATTTTTGTTAGCATTTCCCAAACTCGGAGAGGTTCAAGTGCTGGACGTGGCAGGATTTACACTTGGGGCTCCAAAGTAAATACAAGTTTCCTTTTAGAGTCGTGAGATTGGACGTTTTTAGGGGTGCATTTCCAGGAGGCAGTCATTTAAATCCCTCCATGTTCGCACGTCAGTCTTTCTCTGGATTTTGTGACTAAACACCCTTCTCATGCCTATGTATGCCGCCATCAAGAAAGGAAGTGGGAGAAACATCTCACCAAAAGGACCCAAGACTCTTTTTCCCTTTCTCGCACTCTCTCATTTCCCGCCTCTCTCCACATCCACCAAGATCTTTGCCGTTTTGGCCCATACTTTTATAAAGGAAGGGGACGGAAATCAGGGAAGTCGGAACGAGAGCGAGATCGTTAGTGTAGCCTCTCAAAGCTATTGGAATGAATTTTTTTTCTCTCTCTCTCTCCCCGTCCAGTCCTTCTCTTCTATCCCTTGCCATCCCATGTTTACACACGAAGACTTAGGATTGGTGAAAAGTTAAAAGGAAAAAGCACATGAATGTAAATGTGGCCTTGGTGAAGTTTTTAATATTCTGACTCTGTCTCGAGTCTAGACTGATCTTGAGCTTTTCCGAAAAGATTTATTTATACCATTCACCAAGGAAATAATTCCATTTAAATTGAAGGAAGGAAACAAAACAGCGTGTGATGTCTCCATTTCCTCCCTCTCTCCCTCCCTCCGTCTCCTCCCCTCGTCGTTGACTCTTGTGTACAGTCACAGAGGAGAAGGTCAAGGGAAGGACCTCTGGAATGGAGAAAAAATCTCCATTTCCCCCCACCAGCGTTGTCCTGAGAGAGCCCATCTATAAGTATTGTACTGAATTGGAATGCCGTAGAATTGAAAGGGACTTAACCTCTGTCCCCGTCACTAATGAAGATGTCTTCCACCATGTTATCTTTGGGATTTAACCAGCACTTTAGCAGCTCAAAATGCAACACGAGTCCTCCGCTCAAAGGTCAGCCAATCCATTGCTCTACCATGGATTCTTTTGGAAAATCCCCTTTTTAGAAAATCCCCCACGCCTTCCATCCTTTGTGCTCACGCTCCCTTTCAACTTTTAAATCACAATGCTAACCAAATTGAAAATTGCGACAAACTCATAGTAATCGATCTTTTTTTCAGCAACATGCACCCACTGATCAGTACCTTCCTCTCTCTATAAAGTCGACGCTACTCCCGCTGGAGTAATTTCAAATGGCCATCGAAAAACCCACAAGAGACATTTCAAAAAAAGGTGGACATTTAAAAGCACGCCGTAATTTCTAGTTTCCATTGTTTCCGTGCGCATAAAATTTGCATTCCTTGACGATGATCCTGCAGGAATTCGACAAAACGTCTATAGACGACGTCCGAGAGTAAATTGCGTGTGTAATAGTAGGACCGGCTTGGCTTGGGGGACATAATAGTCTTCATTAGTCTCATACTTGAGGACTTCCTGGGGTACATCAGAACCTATGCCTGGAAGATTGTGGGGAGAGTCGCCGAAAGGATAAAGAGGAGAATCGAAGAGAGGAATAAAGAGAGAAGAGAAAGAGAGCAGGGACAGATGGAGGATGAAGAGGAGACAAGAGAGAGAGGGAGAGGGAGAGAGCAGGGAGGGAGGGAGAGTTGGTCAGAAAGGTTATCATATCCTTATCTGGGCATGATTACAGGCCAAAATTGACTCTTTAACCATAATAAGCCGGTTTACCTTCCACGTGGTAGCCCTCTTTAAGTGAATTGAAAGCTTATGTACCTGTTAGGCACTCAGCCAAGCAAGAAAGTCCCATACAGCTCCCCTGTCGTCCACATCAAAATACGGGCTACAGAGCGGGAGAGAGAGAGCGATGAACGAGCAGGTTTCATCTCTCTTGAACCCGATGAGGTCACATGTACTACATGCCCCAATAGTCTCCGTGCTCATGTTTCCCTTCACTTTAATCCCGTGCCATGAACAAGTAAATAAAAGGAACAAATAAATAAGCAAACAAAGAATTAGAGAAAAAAGGACTTACACCACGTCCAAAAGACTGGCTCTAAATGAGCTCATTTTGGGGTTTTTCCCTTCACCAAACCAACTACTTTGACAAAGTACAAGTACCTACAAGAGAGACAGGGGTGGAAGTCTATACATCTGTTGATTAAATCGACATTGCAGAAAATTGGGATAACAACTTTCTGGTTCAGACTGAAAAAAGGACACTAGTTGGTAAGGATGTCAATACATTTTGTGTTCCACGTATGTGGCATTGCCCCCACAGAATTGTTGAGGGCCACCAAGTTGGATATGAAAGGTTTTTCTGTCCAATCTTCACTGGATGCTATTGTTCCCCAGAAGAGAAGTCAAGGTTTGTTTTGATGCCGAGTGCCAAATACTAACAAGTGATGCATTGGAAATCAAGACTTTTATTAGTCTATGTACATAATTGTTTGAGGGAATCGTCCTTCCCATGGAAGGGTACAGTGAACCCACCGTTTAAAAGGAGGATCATGCATATCTGTATGGACGTACATACGTAGGCATTACATTATAGAAAAGAGGAAGAAAACATTTTGAAAAACTGCGTATATGTATATGTAAAAGGCGTATACGTATGTGTTTACACAAGAATAAAAAGTTTGTTATGGAAGATTTCCTCGTCAATTTGTTCCAGAAATGAAATGCAATGGAGAGAAGAGATCCATGTGAGAAGCAAGGGGAGTGCGCATTGAGGACGAGAGAATATGATGACATTACACGGGAGTATACATACTAATGATAACGATAATTGTTACGACACATTCCCCTGTCATACCGAGCGAGACTCCATAAGCACACATGGAGAGATCTCTACCAAATGGGACACATGATGAACTGAGGACGACTCACGAAGTAAACATGGAGAGAGGTAGAGCCAACCAGGGAATTCTGCTCCAATGTACATGCTGGAGCATCTCCAAGGATGAGCTGTGGGGGCAAGAGGAGAAATCATTTCATTTTCTCACTATTTTCATTGTTGCACGCCAGTATCAAAAAATATCAGTTCCGCCTCATTTCCTATGACCATGCTATTTGCTCTTACGCGAACGGCTAGATTCGGGGGATGCTCGAACTTCTTGGAGGTGGCAGTGCCTGGGACGACAAAGCCGAAGCCGTGGAGCTCGTCTTTGCGGTTGTACAACAGGAAAGCCGGCCTTGACTGGGTGCAATTCGTCTCGCGAACCCACGGAATGTTATAGAAGTTGTGGTAGCCTAAAATATTTGTCATACATATTGCCCATTACCGCTCATGAAATGCCTGGTGCGCATTTAATTCAACAAGCTTTTAGCTATTCTGGGCACAATCGAGATTTTCCATACCCATGGCAGGGAAGCAATTGTTCTTGGTCCAATTCTGCTCAATGGCCTTACTCCGCTTCAGAGGCACCCGAATCAAACTGGTTGGAGTGATCCCACTTTGGAACCACAGACCATTTCCGGTTCCCTCCGTGTCCAAGGCGCTCGGATCTCTTCCTTCCGTGCAGATTGTACCTGAATAGCGGAGTCAATTTAATTAGCTAATTAATTAAATTATTTACTATTAATCCTCATAAACAGGTGTTAACAGTTATTTTAATTAATAGGTGTTTTTTTCCATTTAGTATGTAACTTAGAACGTAGATTGTATGCCTTTTTAGATATGAGCTGGAATGCACAATACTTACTAGGATCGACAAAGTACGCAGTTAAAACGAAAAACTTCCGTCCGGACAGTGTTACGTTCTGAAGCATGGGCGACAGGTCAAAGCGATAAATGTTGTTGTTCGTTATGATCTCATCATGTGGCATCTGCATCGTTAGAAAAAATGATGTTACCTCCTGTATAAGTTCCTTGGGATGTCAAAGTGGGTGGAAATGCACATTGGGTTAAGAACTTACATAGGCCTGAATGCCTGCAATGAGTCCATTCTTGTCGTAAAGAGTGACAACGGAGCGGTCGGCGCTCTCCGTCATCGGATAACCGTTGAACTCAAAGCTGTACTCCGAGTCCGCCAGCCGGTTGACACAGGTGGACGGCTGGAACAGGGGCACCCATCGCTGCTCGTTTGTCACCTACCAATGACCAATTCAAAATTAATCCCGGATAAACAACGAAAATACTCCCAAACTCCTATGAAAACATGTAGAAAATTAAGAATTACCTCCGACTTGGTCCTACTAATGCGGTTAAATCCATACCGGGAGAAGACATTCACGCCAAAAGTGACTAAAATATTTTTTTTAAATTTCAGCACATGATCTTACGTAATTACAAATGTCATATCAAATGGCTTATAAAATGTGTAAAATATATGTGTACAAACCGTACTTCGGAGATCATTCCACTTGACTGCAGTTGCAGAATCTATATATTCAGAATAATAAAAGGTCACCTTTAATCATAAAAGAGAAATCATCAAGAAATCACCATAAAAATGCCAATTACAATTACACAAAGGCACACGTAAAATAGCCAAGTAATAGCAATAATTGTAGTGATTAAAAGTGAATATAATTGATACTTCATTATTAAACACCACAAAGCTCTAATTATTCTTGAAAAAACGAATATAAAGGGGAATTATAAGATCAATTACTTACCCTGGAGGAGAAGGAGGCCAAAAATGGCAAAGAGGTAACCCGTGAAGGCTTGCATGGCTGACAATTGTGACTTTTTTTTAGTGCTGAAAGAGTAAAAATGGAACCACGACACTCACATTTGGTTAGTAGTCACTGCGCGTTTATTTGTGGTAGTGGTTTACTTTTGTTCTAAATAAATACAAAGCATAAAGGCAAGGGGAGAGAGACATACAGAAGGGACTGTTGTGTGTTGACAGCGTGAATGAATCACTTTGGGAGCTGAGAAAGTGACGCGATAAAAATGTCTTTACATATTGTGTGTAAATACTATGTTTATATACTTTTGTAAATTAGAAGGAAAAATACAGCGGTGTAGGAAGAGCAAGTTGACGCCGGGTAACCTTGAAGTGATATTAAGACAAAGATTTTACAATACTTTTGCATGACACGAGTTTAAAGAAAATAATTATCTCATGCCTTGCTGCGTCTTCCACGCTATGCACCCATTTTTTTCCATGGCTCTTCCATGGTTGACTCAAATCATTTTTTGTTTGCCCCTTCCAATTCACACCACTTTATTATTAATACCCACCACGTTAGCAGAATCTCTTTGGAAACAATGCCAACTGTTTTTTTTAGGTGACAATCAAATAATCAGAAGTAAGAAGGATGGCTTCCACACTACAAAATAGAGAGAATCAGGAGTAAAAGGGTTATTATTGCGACTTTACCAAGTTGATGGGCATGCAACATCAATTAACCTTCATCTTGGACGTAGGGCAAAACAATAAAATGTTGCAGCCCTGCATTCCATAACGTTTCTCATAACGTTCCTCACAGCTCCTTATTTGTGCTACAATATTGTACAATATCAACTTGTGAGTTATTGAGATTAAATTACATATACATAATAATGTATGTGTGTAGCGTGGGATTTGCCACGTCCACAAGTGATGACCAGAGAGTTAGTGTGGACATTTGAAAAGCTGTTGGTACGCACGATAAGACTGTGGATTTAATTTTTTTCTCACATTTAATCGAATTCTCAGCGTTGATATTATTTAATATTAAATGCTGCCGAGCACTACATCATAGTTGTAATGGAAGCTTCTACCCAAAAGTGAATAACCTCAACTGTTCTCAAATTGGCATGTTGGACAATTTTTTCCTTTTATTTTATTCCGGATGTTTTTATCTAATTGTCGTTTCTACAGTGTCAAACAGCAAATCCAAACATCAAGTGGACAAATCATGTTTTAGGTCTACAATGATAATAATAACCTCAGGGTAATTCTTCACCAAATACAAGAAATTTATTAAAATTATATTTTTAAATTATATTTTAGATTTTAACTAGAGACATCCCACTTTTGTTCTGACTTGGAGGGTACACAAAGCTCTGGCGAAAGACTTTTAATCACAATTTTTTCTTCCGGGATCAATAGTTGGACTTATGGTGGTACAGGTCATCTCAAATGTAAAAACGTTTACTTATTCTTGCCCAAACGATTGACTTTTTTAATGGAAAGGCTTTAAAACAGTGGTGCTAACCTATTTGTTTAACTTCTGTCGTCCCAAATCAATATTACGAGGGATTTTACTTGCAAGTCATGCACATTTGTTCTAATGTCAAAAATATCAGGAGTATAGGGGAAGATAAGAGGTAAGAGAGATAATAGAGTGAAACCGCTTTTGTCGGAAATCGTCCGGTGTGTCTTGGAATCGTCACCTGCGCCTTTATGCGTTCCAGACAAGAAAAACTCTATTTTTGATCTTTCTCCTAGTTTTTGAAGGCACACAAGGAATTCCAGTGGGGGCATTATAAATAAACGTGGAAGTGTACCGAGATAGAAAGTATGGATGGGAAGAAAGGGCTATTAATATTAGTGGCGTAGATAGGATTGCCAGGCTGGGGGTGGGATGGAAGTCAAGTTGGTCGAAAGAAAAGTCTGTGAATTGTGACAGCTGCGGGATTATTATGCGCTTTTATTATCCAGCACAGACGAAGAAAGAAAACTTTTCAAAATGCACTTTTCCAGCAGATTATCTCCGTCCCCACCACCTTTTTCCCCTCCGTTTTCCCCTTTATTCTTCCGCCCGCTTTCTCCTTTTATTCTCCTTCGTCATACCACACTCGCAGCGAGAAAGAGAGAGAGAGAGAAAGAGAAGGAGAGAGAGAGAGAGAAGATGCCCAAGTCAATCAAAAGTAATCTAACCTCCCTGGATCCATCGCGGAGCTATCAGCACAAATTCTTTATGGCTTTATCCAACCCCCCAAAAAGCCCGTTATCCATTGAGAAAATGCCCGACTAAAACTTTTTCCCTCTTTACCTCCAATGTTTATACAGTGCCATTGGTATGAAGAGATAAAAATTTTGGCATCTGGTGAGTTAGTAAATTCCATTATTTCTCACTTTTTCAATGGCCACACTCCCTCATTTTTCCGTAGAGGATGTCAGGAAATCTGCTCATGCTTTTATCCCCATACCTCACTTTATAAAGCCGAGTGAAAGAGCAATGACTAGCAAACTTTTATCCATACGCACGCCCATTGCCCAGGAAGAAATTCGCGGATTGCCCGCAGTGGGATTTTATCCTGTTTAGTTTTTAATCCTGTGCCTGTCATAAAGATGCCTTAAAAACCCCGTTTTTTAATCTCTACAAACAACACTTCTCCTCAATTCATTGATCAGATCAGTTACATATTTCGGATGGAATTGTGAAAAATAATTTAGATGGGCAATCCCACCAAGTGAAGGCGGGAAGACATGTGAATAAAAAGCCAATTTGGTTAAGCATGAGGGGAAAGAGAAAACAGAGGAAATCACACTTGCTGAAGTCAACTTGGAATGAGAAGCAGTTTTTTTCTCCGAAACAATTAATGCTCAGAGGGTGGACAGAGGAGAGAGCAGGACCATAAATCTCTTTGTCCCAAAGAATCCATGCACAGTAGTGAGTTTGGAAATTATGTACACCACGTACTTTCCCCATCCGTGTCCTATACACCTATAAACAGATAGAAGGAGGAGGGAGGAGGACAAATCGAGAAGAAGAGGAGCCACCGGCCTTACAGATACCTCCACATTTCTAATGGAAAAATCCCCGTGTAGAATGTATAGACATTTGAGGATGATGGAGCAATACAAAGCTTGCACAGTCCACTGTACAAGAGGGGACAGTGCAGTTTTTATGGCTTCAAACATACCTTCGGAGGACGGGGTGGTGGATAAATGCATGAGTAAGAGAAAGACGTCTTGGGTGAAAAGGAGAGAGGGGAGAAGAGAGACCTGGGGTCAGAGAGAGAGATGAAGCGTAGGAGAGACTGAGAGAGAGGGGAGAAAGAGAGAGAAACGAGTTGCGGAGAAATACAAAAGGGAGAGAGAGGGAGAAGAGAGACGCGGAGAAATACAAAAGGGAGAGAGAGGGAGAAGAGAGACGCGGAGAAATACAAAAGGGAGAGAGAGGGAGAAAAGAGACACCGAGAGAGACAAAAGGGAGAGGGGAGAGAATGGGAAGAGAAGCAGAAATCTCGGTAGGACTTTCCAGCAGCCCAGGAGGAGTTTGGAGCTAATAAAAAAAAGGCTGGCGGGGATGGTAAAGTGTAAATTGATTAATGATAGAGGGAAGACATGACTGAGATCTAAGAGAACGATTGAGGCTGTCGTTAGGAGGATTTATTTCTGTGCCATTTCGGTATAGATGAGCTCTCATATCCTCCTCCATTCTCCTCCTTTAACTCTTCCCCTCCTCATACATACCCACGTATAATTGCCTGGGAGCAGAGCCCCTCCGCCGACTTTTTCTCCTTCGCTCCCAGCGACAAACTGGGTTCCACAACCCTCGGCGCTTTCCTGAGTAGTTATTGGTAAAGTCTTCTTATATGCGGAAGTTATCTTCACTTCTTTATTTCTTTATCCTCCTCCTCCTCCACCGCCTCCTATCAATTCCTCCGCGGCTAATCACCCTCCGCCTCCCTTCCTAGTCCAACACCACTTGTAATTGTTTCCTGATGGTGACGCTGCTGAATGATAGCCCAGAAACAAGCCACCACAGAGCTCCTTTAATACACCTTTAGCAACTCATTAATGCTCACCTCCAATCACTGTCACCAATAAAGGAAGATCCTGCTCTCCCTCCTGCAAGCCCTCACTGAGAAGGGACAAATGGAAGAAGAATCACCAACAAGCTGTGAACACGTCTTCCAAGCATTTCAATGCTTCCTAAAGGATCTCCACTTACGGGGTCTGTCTTACGGGATAATCTGAGAGAAATCTAGAGGGCTGAAGCAATAAATAGATACACAAGGAGAAGGGTCGTAGAAGGAAATAATTAATTGGACTATTGTATTGGTTAAACCAAGTACAAATTGTCCCTCAATTGTCCCCCCTGTTTCACTCCTTTGTTTCACCTCCAAAGCCATTGTTTTCTACCTCTGGACTGATTATTTCCGTCGCGAGCAATCCGACAGTGCATTTATTTTTACTTCCCCCACAAACCACTTTTTCTTTGGAGACTGATGCTCAAGATTTGTCTTGGAGGCATCCACATTCCACTTGGTCTTTGGTAGCCTTTATTTTAAACTCTATAAAACAACCTCCTTCGTCAACGCCGTCTAAATCCGACCTAACCCCTTCGAGATCTACATACCTAGTTCAATATGGCGAATCATCAGATTTTTTCAAAGCTACAAAAAATAAGGGGCACTGAACCAGTTTAGATGAAACCCAGGGCTTATCAAGGATATTGAAGGGGTCAAGTCAATTCTGCTAGGATTTTTTCCCACGCTACATCAAATGTGAGATCCGCCGTCATGTATAATCAAGCTGTAATTTTTTGAGTAATTATGACTAATTAAGCGGATTCTGCAAGAGTAATTCTTGCCGTCGCGGTAGGGCCAATTGATAGGTAATTAAGTGAATGTGAAAGAAAGCAGGTCTGTTGCATTACATGTGTGAGAATTAAAAAGAATGACCAGATCTGTGCTCACCCCATGTTTTCTTCTAAGGAATGGTTAAATGGAGAGAGAGATTTTTGTTTATATGTACACATGACTGTCTTCATTTTTTTTGGCAAAGCTGATCAAGTCCTCAAAAGAAGTGGTGACCGAGGAAGGAAAACAATCACATTAGATTCTTGATGCGCGTGTAATAACAAATATTTACATGGATGTGTGCAGAGGACGTGTGTAATAGTCTAATGTAAGTGGTGCAAGTCGCGACACATTCATCATGAAACTCATTGGCGCCCATCTCTCTCTCTCTCTCTCTCTCTCTCTCTGCCCTTCTTGCCACTTTGGATAGAAACACTTTGTGGCCTTTTAAGGCTTGAGATTTTAGGTGAATCACTTATTATGAAATGAAATAAACCGGTCGGCTAAAAAGTTTCTCTTCAATATGTGTTCATGCATGCTTTTTTTCTCTACGGAGGAAATATGCGGCTGCAACTTGATCAATGACTAAACAAATAATAGTTTTGAGAAAACAAGAAGAAAAAGAAGGAGAAGGGGATGAAGTCTCCTTTTTTTTTCTCCATTCCTTAGACATGTTTGTTTGTGACTTGTAGTATCTCTTTTCCCACTTGACGTGTGTTTGAGTTTTCTGTGTGGGAGGGACGTGCGATTGTTGCCTGCAGATAATCATATTATTATTGTAGGACTCTATGGGCTCCATCCACCTTCATTTTAATCCTTTTTTAATCTTATTTGCATTTTCTCAGTTACCTTTTACGTCCGATGCCCCAACAATAACAAACACAAGGATTCTCTTTCCCCCGCGCTCTAGCCTCTGTCTCTCTATTTCCTCTCCTACTCTTTCTCTCTCTCCCTTCTTTCTCTTACTATTCTCTCTCTAGATTTTTGCTCTGTTTCTATCCCTTCTCTCACCGTCCCTTTCGCTCTCTCTCTCTCTCTGTTTCCCCTTCTCTCCCGCAACTTGCTGCGTCCGGGCTGAGACATGAGATTTACTAAAGGAAATACATGGGATTTTGATGGGATTTGTGCTGTATGAAGGGAGAGAGAGGGCAAAGAAGAGCAACAAGGATCTTTGGGACTAAAAACATGTAATAAATTTCAAGTAGGAATTGAAAAGTGGGAACAATTAATCATTCCATGCCCGTCACCCTCCTTGTGCTTTACTTCAGAAGGCACGCTCTTATTTGGGTAGAAATATCTCTCCTTTCTCGGCTATGTCCCTCTGCTCTCTCTCTCTCTCTCTCTCTCTCTCTCTCTCTCTCTTGTTCCTCCTCCTCCTTTGATGCTCTCTCTCCTCCTCATCTCCTCCTCCTCCTCCGCGTATCAAGTCAAGACTTGTCCTCCGTGTACATGAAAGAGGTGAAGAAGAGCAGTGTGTATAGGTTGACAGGGATTTTTTGAATACAAGTCCCTCACATACATAATGAATCACTCACATTCACCCTGCTATACCGCCTCCGCTACAGGCTTTCAGGACACTTCTTGAGGAGGTAAAAAGGGAGGAGGAGGAACATGGAATGCGTCCAGACACCCAAAATAAGACTCAGAAGTTCCCTTTCCCTTCAGGCCTTTAAATGCCAAGGAATGGGCTTCCAAATGATGTCATGGAGTAGATACAAAAGGAAGAAATTGGGGAGATTGTATAGGAATTGCCTTGAACGGATCAGATGAGCTTGGTTGCAGACAGAGTCCAATACGGCACACTTCTGATCCCTGGAAAACCAAGTGCGTCAATGATTTCATCCCGCCTGTATAATTACCATTTCAACTTGAAGAAGTGTAGGAGATGCAAAAGAAGGGAAGAATTAAGGCAATCTGTCGTGTTTTCTCTTGCTTTCCGCTTGACATAACATGACATGGTCGTTTACACGGAGATTCCTTTCCTTTTTCTTCGTCCTCCTCAAGCAAAAAAGAATTTCAAGATTCTGGTCGAAAAGAATCTTTTGAGGCATTATCGCTCTCACAACGGCTCAGACTAACAGTAAGGATCAGGTAAAAGGACGGCTCACGTAATGGACTTTGCCCGGAAGACACACTCCGCCTCCACCTCAACAATTTTTCTTCAACTTCACGTAATCACTGAGTGGGTACGGAAGACCTTAGCAAACAGTATATTTTTATCACAGAAATTCTCTGCCCATTTTAATACAAGATGTATGTGGATTCTAAGTTAATGACTTTTTTGATTCATTTCAGTGTGAATCCAACGTAAAAGGTTATTTTCAGAGATTCAAAGCAAACAATATCTCCATCAATATCAAATATTTCAGTGCAGAATGGGGAAAAAGGATGGTGTGAGTTGAAATGCTCTTGTTCCATTGTGGATTTTGTGTGGCATTTAAAGATCCAATGAGGAAGCTAGCTGCTCTCTTCATTTTTCCCCATTAAACCAGAAGGATAATTAGTGCGAGAGAAGCATCTCTCGCAGCTCACTTGATGCAGAGCAAAACGCCTCTGCTCAAACAAGTCTTACTTTCATTAGTGATTGTGTCTTTGCTTGCAAGAGAGCGAGAATGAAAGAGAGACGGAGAGACTCAGGTTATGCCAGACAGAGAGAGGAGAGAGAGTGAACGAAAGAGCTAGAAAGAAAGATCGGAGAGAGAAATGAGAGAGTGATAGAGAAGGATAAAGAGAAAGAAGGACTTCATTAGTCTTTGAGAGCAAAATCAATCCGGAATGCTCATCATGAAGAGTGAGTAAACGAAGAGTTGAAATGGAAAGGGAGAGAAAGGGAGAGAGAGATAAAGAGGAGTATCGAGAGAAACATTCTCCCACCACGACCTGGATGAACCCCATTGAAAATATTTCGCGGGGGAAGGAGAAGAAATCAAAGGAATAAAAACACGGCAATAAACAAGCAATTTAGATGAAGCTGTGAGAATTTCACTCTCCACCGTTAATCTTCCCCTCCTTCCCTTTTGTGTCCCGACACACAATAAATAAATATATGGAGACTAAAGAGAAAGTAAATAATAGACAGGGCGCTTTTGCAAATTTGCTCGGGGGAGCTGTAACTGGTGGTTTCCAGTTCCTGTGATTAAACGCTCCCTCTCGCTCCTTCTCTTTCCCAATTCCACATTGACATCTTCTCCAGCCAAGCGTGAGCATTTGGAAGTAAAATCAGTCGCAAATAAAGTACCTATGTGGATATATGCATTTGCCAAATCACATGCTCAGAGCGTGCTCCGTTGTAATCAGGGCAGGTTCTGTGTACTTAAACCACAGTGGATTTCTGCTTTTCATTTTCTTTATTGTGACCTAAAACACACTGATTTCAAATGGAGTCAACAGCATCCACAAATACGAGAGTACACACAAATGCACACAAAGAGTTCAATCGTAAGAAATGAGAGAGATTTGCATCCAAGACTATTCTCTTGGCAGGCTCCCTTCCCTTTTAACATCCACATCTCCTTCCCATGTCGACATCGCGAGACAAAAGGACGTCGTCTATCAATGCCTGAGGCTTCATTAACTCCCGCCTCTACGGATTTTGATGAACCTTTTGCGTCCAAACATAATTCCCAAAATTCTCTCATCTGATGAGTTCACCAGCTGGACATTGTTTTAATGGTTTTTTTTTGGATGAAAACACTTTCATCATTTCCCACTAATATCCTGGGGCTTCCTGGCATTTCATTAACGTATACTCGAGAGACTCGAGACCTTTAAATCCTTCATTTTGTCCTCTTGGCGTGGACCCAAAAAAAAACAAAAAAAGTGTGAGACGCACTTCTAGCTCTGAGGATCTAATTTCTACTAGGATCTACAAATGTGTGGATGACTCCACCGAATCCTTCGGTCACCCAAAATCCCTAGAATTTCCTTTTAAACTGACAAACGTCGGGTTACGTCCTCGGAAAAGTCTAAGTGACGAGCACAAAAATGTGTTGTCTGATCAATTTGACTCCCTTGAGTTGTGCAAGGAGAAATGAAGTGAAGAAATGAAATGAAGAGGGAGGAGAAGGGGGTCGTGTGATACATTTGGAGTGGATTGGTGAAGAGATGTTCCGTGGTTTCCTCCTGCACCCTCTCATTCCGATTCCGAGTATTATATGGACCTTGTAAAGGAGGGGATGAGGCGCTGGCGGCGAGAGGGTCCTTCTTCCTCCCGGCAGCTCAGCAGTCCCAAGTTCATGAAGGAGGCACTTCTCCCCCCCCCCGCAAAAGGCAGGTAGACACAAGTGCGCTATGGTGACGCTGAGATGTTCGTGCTGGAGCATCCAGCTTATGTACAAGTACGGATAGACAGAGTATAGGGATAGACAGGACCCATTTGGGGAAGAGTGAGAAGAGCTCTCTGGAAAGGCACACTTTGGGGCTATACCGAGAGAAGGAACTTGAACAGGCCCTCGACCATTTTAAGTCTTGGCGGTTTGCTTCGTGTCGAGGACATTGCACGCGAGAGTTTATAGGATCTGTGTTATATCTGTACTTGTGCCCGTGCCCTCTGTATCGAGACCTTATATGTAGGGCTTCTCCACATGTACAGGCTTGTAGCCCAAATTTAAACGGGTGAGTAATGGGTCTCGCGTGTACTTTTGAAGGCCTTTGCATGACTCCAAGTCATCCAGTTGAAGGAATGAAGTAAGAGAGAGACAGAGAGAGAGAGGGACTCAGCGAGAGAGAGAGAGACGATGCACTTGACGAGAAATTGCTTCTTAACTGCCGTCTACCTCAAAACATTTTCCCACAACCACAAAATATGTTTTATGGGCAAGGGGTTAAACATCATGTTTTCCTTGGAATTAGTAGCTCCATTTTTCTCTCTCTCTCTAGCGATTAGCTCCTCGTTTTTTAGCAATGCTTTCAGCCCATTTTTGTTATTTTCCCTCCTCTTGCGGGTAAAGTGCCTCTTTCTCTTTGTCATCTTACCTCTTTGTCATCTCTCCGTATTGGCCCTTGTCTTTTACCATTTCCCAACGTGCTTTCTTCTTCTCTACTTTCCTTTGTGATTCCGCTCTCCTTTCTAATTTTTCCTTTTACTTGCTCTTCGTTTCTGTAATGCTATTATTCTGGCAATTTTCGTAGGGGACAAATTGATTTTTGGGAAGGACGGAAGCAATTTTTGTCTTTGGTCTCATTAGAAAATGAGAAACTTATAACTTTCCCGACTTACCTTACTCAGTTTCTATTTCCCTTATTTTCTCAGTTTGCTGAGAAAATGTAATAAGCGGATATTAAAGAAGCAATCCCGGCAATTTCATGGATAACGAAAGGTTCAAGAGGTGGCCCAAAAGCCCTTGATCACGGAAGAATGAGCTGGGGAAATAATCTAACAAGTTTATGGAAGAAAAAAAAGGGGAAGAGGGACAAGAGCGGGATTCAATTTCCTTGACATATGACTTTTAAAACCATCAGCTTGGAAAAGCTAGTTTGAATTTTGTCGGGAGAAAATTTACAATTTCCTCTCACTCAAAAGCATGGAGAAAGGACTGGGAAACGGGGGGAAGGAAGGAGAAAGTTTTGCAAATCTTTTAACATTTGAGAGATAGAAAAAAAAAACATCTTCCCGCCAACTGATCTATCTCTTGGAAAGCAATTGACTCAGTGAGAAATGAGGGAGAAAGAGAGAAGATATAAGGAGAGGAGAAAACTTGTGAAAGTTATCGATTGGTTTATCCATACGTATGAGTGTGTGTTCCGACTCATGTGTGTATACAGATTCAGACAAGTTGTTCCGAGAGCTTTGCTGGAACTTGGGAGTGGAACATGTTCTGGAATTCCTGGAGAGAGAGAGAGAGAGAGGGAGAGCTATGGAGAAATTGAGAGAGTGAAAGAGAAAGTGAGAGGGATGGAAGAGGGGCTATAAAAGGAGTTGCAGTACATTTGTTAGGTCTGCTTTTTTTCTTCAACTGCATTTGATACAGTGTTGAAAGGAAATGTATGGCTGTAGAATATCATTTCCCCTGTAGAAACACACGGACGCACATACTGAGTTTTTACGTCAGAGACAACGATCCGATCAGTTATAATAATAGCATCAACTTGAAAAATCTGACAGCGGATTGTATGGGAAAGGACATGATCCTCAACTTTTTCCGGTCTACAAAACTGTAATAATGTTCTTCTTCCTTGTTCAGGGGAAGGGGGAAAACTTTAACACAATTTCCCCTCCCTCTCCCTCTCCCTCTTCCATTTCCTCCACCAGGAATCCCTCTTTCTCTCCCAGTTTTTTCCAGTCACCTGGTCGTCCCGAGAACTCTCAAGTCCTTGGAGCACTTGGTAAATCAGGACGTTGAACATTTAAACATTTACCTAGACAACGTCATTGCAGAGAGGCGAATCCACCTGGATCCTCTGTCTTCAGGCAGAACCTTCTCGCCCAGGCTAGATCTTCCTTCGTCTGCTCCCATAAAAATATTCCGGGCTCATACATGGGAAGTGCTAGAGAAGGAGCAGAGAGAGAGAGAGAAAGAGAAGGCGAAGAAGAGGACCAACATTATTAATCCACCGCACAGTTCATTGGTTCGAAGGAGGGAGACAAACAGACTTTGGAGAGGGAGAAAAGTAAACCCATTCACCTGTGCCGGGCAATTTCATTCTATCCCCTCCGAAGAGTCTCTTGGTCTCACTTTCTCCTCCAGAGAAAGTCTTCCTTCACACACTCCTTTTATTCATCAAGATCCCCTCATACACCTCCTTTTCTTCTTCAACACCTCCACTTTCCCCTTCCCTCACACTTCCACACGTCCTTGGATTTTTTTTCTCAAATCTCACCACCCTTATTCGAGAAGGGGGAAAATGCGTTTTCATAAGAAATGCCTTCTTCCATTTATTCATCAAAAATGTTGCCAGTCCTGCTACAAAGACTGCTTTAGAAAATCCAGATTCCCCTTTTTTCCTTCCTTTTCCCCAGTTCGTGAATTGGAAATGAGCTTTGAAGGGCGAAGCGAGGGGGAGATTTGGAGGAGGGAAAAAAAGAAATTTACACAAACAGTCGATATTTCTTTTCGTAGAGCACGTGGCGATTTTTAGTCCCACATTTTTCCACATTTATTGTATTATTTTTAAAAAAAACTAGTCTCACTCATGGGGTGTATAATGATTTCCAAAGGTAACACTTGCGGCCGGATTTCGGGGCAACTCTTTCACATATTTCCGTGGTGGCAAGAGTTTGTCTAAGAGAGAGAGAAAGTAAAGAGCGAGAAAAAAAAGGGAAAGAGCTGGAAAGAGGAAGTGAAAGGGAGGAAGAGAGCAATAGATAAGTGAAAGTTTGCATAAGTCCTTGAATGAGGAATCCTCCAGGAAAGAGCATGCACTGAGCATCACCTGGACATGTGCAAAAGCTGTAGGGCTGTAAAGGTATTGAAGGAGAGAACATGCAGCAATATGACAGGCGGACAATAATCTCCTTTCTGAATATGTAGTTTTGTTAGCCCAACATTTTCTGGCTCTTTCTGGAGTTCACAAAAGAAAAATTCACACAGACACTTCACAGTGTGGAGACGTATATTTGTACGGTGGAAAGGGGTGGGGAAAGGCAGGAGATTTATGACTTGAAGATAGGTCGTGTGTTTGTGTGTGCGTGATGGGGGACTATGCAAAAAAAATGAAAAGGGGGACAGAAAAAAGTAACTCGTGTCACATTTCCGTGATGTATGTAGCTTGTGAGAATTTTTTTTTATATTTTCTTGGTGATGGAGACACGGAGTCGGAAATGTTGACAGTGTTCCTCATTGAATGCTCCTATGACGCCCCGTCAGTCTCCACCATCAGATTTATTCTCTTGCCTTTCTCCCCTCAAGAATTACACGACTTACAAATTACATGCTTCTTACCTTCACCAGCATCCCCGCCTATTTCAAATGTTGGTGGACGACAAAAGGGAGGTTTCCCTCCATGACTCTGGCTTTCCATTGCGGACGGGAGAAGAGCAAGGAGGAGAAAGCAATGTTAGTAGGTGAAAACAACGGACATGGAGATAATTAGGAAAAGCAGGAACAGAGGCTGGACAAGAAAGACCCTGAAGGAGGGATCAGGAAGCGAGGATGACGGAGAAAGAAATGGGAAACGGAAATATGCCAAAAAGTGCAACACCCTGGAAAAAGACGTCCATAGACAAATCCTGAATTCCTTCTACACATCTACTCCTAGCCAAGTGAGGGGGACAGACAACGTCAATAAATATAGACATTTTGTAACCGGATCTGAGGGAAAAGGTAAAGAGAATGGAGGTGAAAAATCGAGGTAGCCAAGGAGAAAAAGCATTGAGGCAACGAAATAGCGGACAACACCGAGAGGTGAAGACATTTCTGTAGAGAGGAGGAAACAGATTGAAGTAAGGAAAGAGAGAGAAAAAGCGAAAACAATTCGAGAACGAAAGACTGAGGAAATGAAGTGAAGTTGACCAACATGAGATGTAAAAGGGAGGGAAGCAGATATATAAGTAAAGTGAAGCAGAGAGTAAATAATAGGGAATTAGACCAAAAATAAAAGCAGACAAAATAAAAGAGAAATAGACCAAAAATAAAAGCAGACGAAATAAAAGATAAATAGACAAAAAATAAAAATAGACAGAAAAGAAGAAAAACGACAAATAAAAGATTAGAAACAGAAGAAAGAAAGGAGAAAAAGGAGAAAGATAAAAAGACGGGGAAACCCCAGAAAACAGAGTCAGTATACAGAAGTGGAGAAATGGAAAGTTGGGCAAATATTTAAATGTGGAAAAACAGAATGGGGAAGTGGGTACATGGAGTTAATATAAAAAGATGTCGCTGACCTTGTCAAATGTTTCATAGGAAGACGTGGGTCAAAGGAAAAAGTCACGCGGTCGTCAAAAGTCTGCCTTCGTGGCATTTGTTCGTAGAAATACATAAGAAGTGAAAAGGAGATGGGGAAAAATGGAGGAACAATGTTCCGTGTTGGATGTGTACTGATCATTCTAGATTGATGGATTCCATTATTTTGCTCTCGCATTATGTAGAGGCTTTGAGTGGTTGGTGGAGTGAGAGGACCTTTCCCCTGCCCCTCCCTCATCCCCTCGCTCTCTCTCTCTCTTTCCCTCTTTCTCTCCCTTCCAGCTACGACTACTTAGATTCAATTCAATCCGGAGCAGATCCAGTCCTCCCTCTAAAACTTCCCTCGTCTCTTCCTCCCTGTCTCTCCATGTCATCTCCTTCCCATCTGAATCGACTTTAAACAAATGTCACTAAAAGAACTTTCACTCCTACTTAGGACCAACAAGTAGTAGTACAGTGTCCCGGCTTCCCCCATTCCGCCTTCTCAGAGCTCCCACTCCCCTTTTTTCCTTGGGACTCAATTGAGCCGAATTTCGGGGGCGGGATGCATTTGGGGAACATTCGTTTTTCCCCCTCCAGCGTATTACTTCAGAGAGGGAGAATAAAAGCTCGTACAATCTTATAGAATTCCCTTAAATTTCCATTTCCATACCTCTCACGGAAAGTCCGTTTTTTTTAGCTCCGAAAAGGTAGCACATCCACTCAGTCTCCATTTATTTCCCTCCTCTTCCCCATGTCTCCCTACCTTGCCTTTCTCTCTCCATCTCGTCTGATGAAGGCTGAGTCCGTAGGTAGGTTGGAGTCCTTGCGAGGCTTGTATCATCTGACATGATGCAGTCAAGGCAATCCGGGGAGAGACCCTCGGATTTGTTTTTTGCGGAAAGTGCCCCGTCTCTCATCCTCATCATGTGACACTTGCTCGCACGGATTTCCCTCGAACTTTTCTCTCTTTCTCTCTCGCATCCCTCTTTCTCTCCCAGCCAAAAGTGCTGGCGATCCAGACCTGTGTGAGAGAGAGTTTGGGAATAAATACAACAAAGAGGGCGTATGTACAATACAGGAAGAGCATCACTCATTCCCTGGGCACCCCAGCAGTGTTAGAGAGGCACTCGGGTAGTCTAGTGATCTCTCAATCCGCTCTTCCCGCCCTCCACACACAAGCCATCCCAAGGTCCTTTCAATCCAGTGTGTGTACACTGTCCTGTTTTTTGCACCAGACGCATCCCAAGCTGGCCTTACGTAGGCCGAACCTGGGCAGAGTGAATGCCATTTGAAAATCGTTAAAAAACACACGTGTCCCTCCGAGCAAATAAATGGCGAATATTTGAAGATGGGGGAAAACACGGAGAATGTAAACACATGAGCGAATATCTTGCCCTCTGGAAGAAGAGAGAGAGAGAGGAGAGGGAAATAATCCGACCAAATTCAAGGGAAGGCAGCCGCATTCAAAAGTGACACGGGGAGGAGGGAATGGGAAATGACAGATATTCCTAAATAAATAAATCAGAATATGCACTGAGTCCATTCACTTTGCAGGGCGGGGAACTTTCAAAGAGAAAGAGAGAGAGAGAGAGCAAGAAAAATAGGGTAGGAGATGATAAAGTAAGAGAGATGGGAGAAATAGGGATTAGGTGGAATAGACGGAGAGGCAGAGAGAGAAAGTGAGAGAGAGACAGAGAGAGTGAGATTGGAAGAGGAAAAGTTTTGGGATGCAAAAAAAGTAACTTCCTGGAATTGAAATTCATTGCAAAATGGGAAGGGCGTTGACGGGATTTCCCTCATATGTGAGCTCACAACTGAAGGCCCAAAACTTTTTCCATCACTAATATCCCGTTATTATTGTATCTTTTGCATTTAAATACACTCTCCTCAATCATCCCCATCTCCCCTTATCTCCCTGGTCACTTTCAATTCAACTTTTCCTTTCCTCCTCATACATGGAAACAAAGTTTGTCAATAATGTTTGGAAATACAAATAACGTAAAGTACGTATACGCGACGTGGCCGTCCACATTCAATGTTTGCAAGAAAAAAAGTTGTTTTTTGCCAGAAATCCTAGAAAACAATCCTGCCTGGAAATGAGGCTGTGGATGGAACTATTTCCCACGTATTTATCCCATTCCTTCCCTCCAAAAAGTCCTTTACAATGACTTTTTCTCCTTTCTCACTCCATCCAGCACTGTTACTATCCCAGAAAAGTTAGGTGTCATGAGCAAAAGCTGGAAAAACAGCGCACTTTTGAAGTTTTACAATTTGAATTTATTTTTGCCAGAATCTTCAGTACAGATGCAAGAGATTTTCGAAGCTCAGCAGATAATTTTCAGACCGTTGTTGATGACCCAAATGCAATAATTGAAATTCAGGCGAAAGGTTTTTTTCTCCCTGTGCCTCTGAAGGAAAGGAGGAAAAGGTAGGATCATGAGTAGGATTAATAATAAATGGAATTAGCAATAGAATCGGGAGAATTCAATTGGAGAACCGTACGGTGGATCGGGGACCACTTGATTTTTATGCCGAATCCACTTTTTCCAAGAACAAGTAGAACACATGAGGGGATGAGGAGCTCTATGTGGTGGCATTTGCACAAATATGCACTTTCCAATCCTCTTGCACGAAGCCAGCACTGTCATCATTGTCTTATTATTATCTTCCCGCCCCCCATCCTTGTGTGAATGGTGAGAGGTCTCCCCGAAAACATTGAAAGAAGAACAAAAAGTGAAAGCAACGAAGAAAAAAGTGACAAGGATCCGGAAACGCCTCCAGGTACTAAACTCGGTCAAAGGAAGGGAAAGAGGTCAAAAAAAAGGATCAAGGGACACTGGGAGGGTAAAGGTGGACAGGATAGGACGGAGGGAGGAAGTAAAGGGCTAATCATGTCCGATAGGAATCAACGAAAGATCAACCAGTTAAGGATCGAAATAGAGTCTCTGAGAACGATCTCAAAGAAGAAATGGAGAGGGAAATGAGATGAAAAGGGAAGAGATGGAAATTGGAGCGAGACGAAGTGGGAAAAAGTTCCCGTGAACAAAAGGGAGAGAAATAGCGAGACCGTAAAGGAGACAGCAGGAAACCAAATGAAAGAGATGAAGTAAGCACATGTTCGACGCCGCTTATGTCCACACAGGTGTACTCTCTCCGTCTCTCTCTCGCTCTCTCTCGCTCTTTGTCTCGCTTATTCTCGCTCTCTCTCTCTTCAATGCCTATCTCTGGCGCTGAGTATGGGCAGAGAAAGAATGGGATTGTCCCTGCACACACGTAGTAGTTGTTGAGAAACATGAAATTTCAAATGAGCTTCATCAAATAAATATTGCGGCGCCTTCACAAACACCGTGTCTTCTTGTGAAAGGCTCACGCAAGTTCTATTCTGAATTCTTTATTGGCACTCCGCTGTGTGACTCCTCGCTTATGGCGATTCACCTTACGCTCCCCCACCACATACCGTTACACACCAGTCTCTCAATAACTATGGCTCTTCCTCCTCATCTCCTCATCTCCTCATTTCTCAACCTCTTTTACGTCTCTCTATCTCTTTCTCTCTAACCCTTACTCTCCGTCTCATCCTTCCCTCTCTTTCCCAAAGGAGAAACTCCCTGAGCATAACTCCAAAACAATTCTATCTCTCTCTCGCACTTTTTTCTCTAGATTTCCCCATTCATTCCCAAAAAAGTAGATTTAAAGGGAAATAGTAATAAAAATAATAATAGTAATAGCAATAACAAGGATGGGTAGAGTTGCCCACATCTCTTCACGGTCCTTGTCATTCCATAAATCCCGGCCCACGCTCTATTATCATTACATGTAGATTAAATTTCTAATAAGTTAGCCCAGTGCCCAGTCCTCGGCACAAGAAGACATACACACGTAGAAGAACAAATAAAATAAAACCGCCTCTTTGTTTACATCCAATGCCCACAAAGAGGGTCAGAGTGAGAGAAGAGACGTGTTTTCTCTCCTTTCAAATGGCTATATCGCATGAATGGTCCTAAAATATTTCCCGGCTCCAAGGAGACAGACATCCAGGCTTGGTCCGAAGCCCAACGAAGGCCACAAGAGAGGGGAGAGTGAGAGTGAGGGGATTGTAGAGGAGAGTGTAGAGCGTCCGATGATTGTAGAGGCATAAGTCACCATATTTTATCAAGGAAATTATTTATACGGGTGAATGGTGAGAGAGCAATTTGTTGGGAATTAATTTCAGCCCGCCGCACATTCAAAAACAGGAGAGAGAGGGAGAGAGAGGGAGAAAGAGAGAGAGAGAGAGAGGGAGATAAACAGAGAGAGAGAGAGAAAGAGAGAGAGA